>VXAD01001659.1:88560-178283 GCA_013399195.1 Dicrurus megarhynchus | reverse complement strand
TTTTTTTTTTTTTTTTTTTTTTTTTTTCCCCCACAGTTTTGGACAGATGTCCTTTTCTATGGGTATTTATTTGCTTCTTCATGCCAGCTCTACATAAAACACAAAAGAGTTTCATGCAAAAGCCAGCAGGCAGTCTTGTTTCAGGCTTTCCTGAGGATCTTGAAGAGAGAATTGAATACGATTCAACACAGCCAATATGGGGGAAAAGTTCCACAGGAAGAGAACCACACATGCCAGGGTGCTGTACTCTCCATTACAGCAAGATCCTTATGTCAGTACTGACACTGTATGGCAGGACCCCTGAAGAATGAGATCCTGGCTCTGCTGAAGTCACTGACAATTGCCACATGAGTTAAAGAATGTAAACGTGGTCAATGGTGCTGTGGCAGCCTGTTGGTTCTGGAGAGGACAGTGGAGGGCAGCTGTAGGTGGGCTATAACTCCTTGAGAAAAACAGAAAATTTCCCCTACTGGTCTCCAAGTTCCTAAATTATGTGTGTGATTTGAAATGGCGTTATCAAATTACTAAACTGGGCTAGATATAGGTAGGCTGAAGACGGGGCTGCTGGGCAGCAGCAGCACAGCAACACCATTTCAGGAGCAAATTTCAAATCATGGGAGAGCCCATTTGCAGAGGACACACCTGTGCAAGGAGATCCTCTGGCAGCGGCACGCCAGCCTGTGCCAGCAGGCAGCACTGGGGAAAGTCAGGGGCTCTCTTTCTTCCATGATCCTCTAGTCCCAATGCACCTGCTTGGCAGAGGAGGCTGAGGATCCTGCCGAGAACGTGACACCACAGAGCAAGAAGAGTCCTGCTTGATCTGCCCACAAAAGCATTCCAGCCCAGCATTGCATCCAAGAAGCATGAAAAGGGAGTCAAAGGTGTAAGTTCGTACTAATGTGGGTAGGGAGAAGGACACATACTGATATTTTCCACCTCTCAGGAAATCAGCTTACTGAGAAACAGACTGCAGTTCCCTGTTTGAGCAGCCTTTTTGGAGCAGAGCTGGTACAATGGCCAGCTGGTGCTGTTCTCTCTCCTTCCTATGACATATCTGTGGTCTCCTCCTGAAGTAATGACCTGTAAATTCACAATCCCAGCTAGACAGATGCAGCAGAAACCCCTTCTGCCATATCCTGACCCAGCTGAAATCTGAAATCCTTGTATTAGCTACTTATGTACCGCAGTGATAGGCACAATATGGATTAGATTCGAATACTGTGGAGAAGATTTTCACTAGGAAATCCCCTGAGATCTCTCTCAAAGTAGCATTAAATTCAGGTCCACTGCAACAGTAACCACAAGTTGGAAAAATGTGTCAGCATATCTTTAAGTTTTATGGTATATTATGATTTATAATACATCTACTCCTAAGGGGATGGTATGAATTTTATGGGAAAAATTTCTGCTTAAACATAACTCATCCTATATTCATATTTTTTCTCTACAACTATTGGATGACTGAAGAAAAACTTCCGAAACTACCAAATAAAAATATCAGTTTTTTTCTTAAAAGGATTTTTGAGATGAACCAATGGTTTCATTTTTAGTCTCAGTTATTTATCTTTTCTACCACATCAACAATGTTAATTAACCTCATTTTTGTAAACTAATGTAGAATGTAATAATTTAGAATTAATTTGGGAGTAGATCTGTGGCAAAATAGTTAACTAATGTTTTATAAATCAAGCTAATGGCTTAAAAATGTTATACAAGTTTAATTACCAATTTATTTTTACTGTAATTTCTCTAATCACTCACTTTACAATAAAATGTCACATTAATGTCATTTCAGCTACTGTGCTGCTTTGAGTGTATATATGTTCCTTTTCAAACTCTGAAAACTAAAATATATATTATTATATTTGCTTAGTATAGCCTTGATTAACACAATGTTTTATATCAAAATATTCCTTTAAAAGCTGTCCTGAGATTTTAGTCCTTTCTTTTTTTATTAATATTTTCCTTTGTCTGAAAAAGTATCACTACATTACAAGAATGCATATTGAGATACAATCAATATTATGGATTTAGGAGCGTGTTCACTTCACACACTGGCTGTATTAAACTATATGTAGTTGATATCTTTAAGAGATAACTCTTTAACTCAAAAACAAGAAAACCATGGAAATGCTTGGTGGACAGAAAGCCATGACCATCTATCAGAGGTAATTCTCATGAGTAACAGTGAAAATCTGTAACTGTATTCATATTACACATACGTAACATTCACAATTCCACTGAGATCAGCGGAAGTGAAGGGTCCCCTGCCTACTCTTAGGGTATTTTATTTTTGAGCCCCTGAAGGCAACTGAACTGGAATTTACTATTTTACTGGTTGTTTACAAGCTTTACACTATGTTCAATGGACTTGATTTCATATTTTAATTCTATAAAATTTGTTGTAAGTAGTAGTATGTGGACCATCAGAAATACATTTACTGCTACTACTAAGTGCCTTTAGATGTCATTAAAGCAAGTTTTTTTTCTTTTCCCTCCAGCATCAAACATTTTATATACCTAATACAACACCCAAGTGGAAATACTTATATAAGATTCATCCAGTCTATAAGGACCACGTGTCAGTGAATTCAGTAATTCCTTATTGCATTCATGGATTTCATTCGATCGATGAATGCACTACCAGCTTTTAAATGTATATTTAATAAACATAACAAGTAAATTGTCAACATTTTAAAAATTAGTAGTTTTTGAAGTTAAGAAATTATGGTGATAAATTCTGGATGATAAGCTCACCCAAATAAATCAAGCAGGCAATCAAGTGTCCGCTCAAATATTTTGTTCAAAGTGTACATATTCTGACACAAAATTAATCTAGAAATCATTTTTGCAATTCTAAAGTTGTACCTTGCTCTGAAGGTGCATTAATTCTTTTGCAAATACACTGTCAATTGTGGCTGGCATCTGCTGATAAAGAGAGTTGGAAAGGTCTTTCTTAGCAGCTCCTTTATATTTCACCTAGAGGGCAGAAAAAGGTGACACACAATGCAAAAATGAAGATACAGTAAACATACTACTTATTTTTTCTAGTAAGTTAAATGGCATAGACCAGAACTGGAAAAATTTAATGCTGTCATTAACTTTCAAGCAAAAACATCTTTAAATAATACTTTATGTGGATGTGTCAAATACACAAAGCAATGAAAAATATCTCCTAATTAAATTCAATAATTTTGGTGGAAGTATCAAATAAAGTAAGCAAGGCAGTTTTTTTCTATCCTTTTCCAGATCATTTTCAAATCCAAAATTTATTTTTCTTCTTTCTCTTTTCCCAAGTCCTGCACAATGGGAGCAAAGGAGAGGCCAACCGTAAATACTTTACCACTTAATAATGGCAGTGATTAAATATATTGAGAAAGGACAGGAACATTGAACATTGATGTCTGGCATCATTTCTATTTCATCTTTTCATATTACAGTCTCATTTTTTAATTACTTTTTATTTATCCTGTGTTTCCTCCCGTGTTCAGCATTAGCAGTTCCTCACAAAGGGGTTTTATAAGAGAGACCACAATAATAGTTCAAAATCTGTGAGGCTTTTGCTTCAGATCTAAGTTTTTCAAATTCATAAAACAATAATGGCAAGCACTGCTGTGAAAGTAATCATAAATACCAAAATTATTTTAATTATACTGTCTAATGTCATTTATTTACTGTGAAATATACAGTTCTTCATTAGAGGCTAATTCCCCATATGCATTATAGGTATATATATCAATAACTTGCTGTAACATTTGTTGCTGTTGCCCAAACAGAGGGCTCTTTTTCACTGCAGTGGACATGCTATTAAGAATGTCAGTGTCCAAGATTTGCAAATACAGGTTATGGGACACTAGAGGTCAGTAATTTACAACATAAACCATCCGTCACATCATTGGCTTCAGGTAATGCTGCAATAAACAGGCAGAGTGTAGTAATAAACAGGCTTAAGAGTGTGGTAATATCAAACTTACAGGGTTTAAAATTTTAAGATCTTTTTATATCTCTAAATATTTGATTAATAATTAGAAGCAGATTCTCTGGAATCAGACAGGTGGATTAGATAAATACTCTCCATATATTATATTTTTGTAGACTATAATAGTTTGTCTCTTATAAAGTACAATTACATCAGATTTACTCCCCTTGGGACATGCCGCTCTTTCTCAGAAAACAGGAAGATAAATACAAGAAAAGTATTCGTTAGATGCATTTATACTGAAAGCCACACAGCAAATTGTTGTATATCAGAATGAGAATTTAGAATGTGTATAAATTGCATAACCTCAGACAGCAGTATTGGGATGTTCTTTATCATAATCATAAAGGTGGCACAAAAAATGAGACACCAAAAATGTAATTTTTTGAAGGGCCACAGTGACAGAAAAATCACTCAGAACCAGTGATTCCTAAACAAAGCCACTCTCAGGTGAAACTCCTGCTGCTGTTCTTAGCTGTGGAAAATAATCAGAGATGCAATCCTACAGCACCCTGTACCCGGGACATGAAGAGCTCGCAGTAAATGCTGCTCTGACCTTTTGGAAGGTGTTGCTCTTTCTTTGCCACCACAGCTGTGTGTGTGTGCATATGTGACAGGTATGCAGAAATATATATATAGATATGTAGATATAGCTGCATGCAAGTGCTCAGGCAACCCACAGATGGCATTGACCTGATGTCTGCCTGAGGGCCCTTGCTGAAGGAGGACAGGGATGATAACATGGAAACAGTTTCCTTGTCTCCTTCTGTTTGATATCAGGCTGTGAAATCTTCACAGCAGGGAAATTTTGCACAGGTGTAATTTGCAAACCTCATCACCGTAGAAAGTAACATTCCTTTCCTATTCCTCAGTTTATCCACATATAAAATGGGATAGCTAGGACTAGCTCAGAAGCATTAATAAAGTATCTTCAAATCCCAAAATAAAAGTGTCATGTAATTCCAAGTTATTATTATTCACATATACAGTATACACTAATTACAACCTTTTAAGTCACTTCAGCTTTAAAAATAATTGTTATTTGAAATAAGCCATCCTTCCCTGCTAAAAATCACAGTATTCAGCTGAAAGAATTTTTAGGGAGGATAAGAAGCCAAGAAAGTTCTTCAGTCTTTTAGATCTTACCTCAGAAATAAAAGCACCAAGGCTTTTCACATGTTTTAGCTGCGGGGTGTCAGGTACAAATATGCACTTGCCTTTAGATTTTTTAAACTCTTCTTTATAGTGTATCTACAAAGAGGAGAAAAAGAAGTTTAATTGTTCTAAAAAACACACACACGGAAAAGTAAACACTGGTTATTTGTATTTACATTTTTTTAATTATTTCTGTTTTATTTTATTCATGGATACTGTGCTGAATGGCTTGCAAATACCTCCAGCTGGATCAAATTAAACCATAAAGGGAAGCTACCAGTTCTCACGCACATTACTAGGCCTATGTAAAAGTCACAGAACTCTTTAATAATGTAGATGAAAAAGAGGATTTTTTTCTCTACATCTAGAGCACATTTTCACTACTGCTGTAGATGTTTTAGTATCTCTAAAGAAAGAAGAATCGAATAATTGATCTCCTTGATCCTTGATCTCAAAGATAAAAATTGTTTAACTTCTAACACAGACCTAGCAAGCACAGAATCTGTATAACATCATCAAATGCCCTTTTATGAATCCAACATGAATAAATTCAGGAGGCCACTGCCAAACCATTGCCTACAAAGCACCCAACAGTCATGACATTCAAGTAATATCAGAATTTCTTTACCAGCAAGCAGATTTTAAATTGAGGCATTTTTCAAAATGTGTATGCACAAAGGAAACACTTTTGGGAAAAAAAAAAAAAAAAACACCAAAACACTATGACATATTTAGCAAAAAAAATCCCACAAATTTATTATTTAAAACAACAAGCCTTTTTCTTACAATGGGGCAAACAGTATGGGCAGGTATAATAATCACATGAGTTATGCTGCGGTCAGAGTTACTGTTTGTATTAGTGAGACTGCAAGAAGTATAAAATCTACGGAGATGGCTAATGTGTAGGAACATTCATTATACAATAACTGCATGAAGAAAGACAGTGAATTACGATGAGATGGACTAAATATTGTTTTAAAGACAGACCCTTTACATGGATAGCCTTAGATGTTCCCAGTGACATTTCTTTCTTTGTACAGAGAATTGTTTAGATCAATGCAAATTGAATTATTTAGTACTAAGCTTTCATGGTTATTATCTGCTACCATTTCTCTTACCTCATTTTCACATTCTGCATAACAGCAGCTTGAATTTATGCACTCTAGACTTGCTGACAAGCACTGACAGAAGCAATATGATCTGCATCTGAGCATTACAGAAATATGCAGCCTTAATATCCTCTTTCTCTGAATCCTTAATAGATATCACAAGTTCTAGTCTACGCTCCTCTACAGGGACTTGGAAAACTTATGAGAAGGATAGCAGCTTACACAGAATCAGCTCCTGTGCTTTCTAAGGCAAACTTTGTGTCCACTGAAAAATGGATTAGATAGTGCCAAATTCATCTCAAACTCATGACTACCTAATCCCCACACAGGAACAATTTTGGTTAATATTGAGCTCATTCACATTTGGACTACTGAAAGGAGTGTGTGGCTTCCAAATCACATAATCTGCTTTTGTGGATTACAGTCTATTCTAAAAAAAACTTTTTGGTAAACAATGGGTGTAACATTACTGTCGCTTTTTCAGCATCCATATATTACTATGTCATGACTTTACTCAGGGCCTCACAAAGCCAATGGTTCATGTAACCTGTGTGTGACACCATACTCCCAGGTACTCACACACAAAAAAGGGAAATTTTATGATAAACATGAGCAGGTGCTTACTGTTCAACCTGCACACGTGCATGGGAAGTTTACAGAGCTGATTGTCTACTGGTTGGGTTTGATGGCACTCCCAGTAGAAGCTCCTGTAAATCTGTGACTCTGGCAGAGGAAACAGAGAGTCTTGCTGCTCACAACTTAGATAAATCACTCACAGACATCTGAAAGCTGACTGTAATTATATCCATTTTAATTACAGAGCAATAATTGCATTCAAAAATCAAACATGAAAGCTTCCTAAGGTATCTCTTAACTGGGGGGAATGACAGAACATGACTAGAAGAAACAAAGCTGTTCTGCTGTAGAAGTCATGCTTTCAAAAGCATTGAAAGCAGTAAATGACTAATGCCACCTCCTTAATTCTTTATTAGTCACATTTGTTATAGTAACCCACAGAAGCTACAAAATGCACACAGACTCAAACAGGCAATTTAGAGAGAACAGATAACAAAATGTTTGGTCAAACTCTGATCCAGCAAACTCCATTCTGCTACAGTATTGTCCAAATTGCTTGGAATCAGAAAGATGGAAGATTAAATGGGACAAGTATAATGAACTCATGACACCTGCAGTTACAAAACATATTCAGTGTAAATGATGCAAGCATGATGTTGAAGAGGTTAACTGTGATTGAACATAACCAATGGCTGGAATGAATATGCAGAGAAGCTAATATTCCTCTTCAAAATCTGTAGTTAAAAATTCAAATGTCTAAAATATTGAATAGGAAAATTTGCCTGCAATTGGCTCATCCCCCACCTCAAAACACACTGTTTAAGTCAAGCAGATCTGGTAAGCCTTGTGAAAAAAACAAATAGGAAAAATTTGCAAATGATTGCCTGGAGCCACTGCTCTTTCAATATACTTCTGAAGTTCAATAGCTCAACTAAAGGCCCAATTTTTCATAGTTCTCTCCAGATCCTTTTCTTCTCCCTGACTCATCATAAAACTAACTCTGACCACAGCACGACTATCCAGTAAAGTGGATTAAAATTCCTAGACAACCACCAAAACAGTAAGCTTCAAGCTGCATTTTTTTCTTAATGGATATTATATGGAAAGATCAACTTTATAAAATAAGGGCATCCAACCTTTAAGCCGAAGCTTCCTGGTTCACCAAGAAAATTCATCTCACCCAGGGCCTGTTTCATCGGACTTTTTCAGGGGGAAACACAGAAGGGAGACTGTGGGCTAAGGGAAAGACTGCAGTGGTAACAGCTTTATCCAAGCAGCCACCATTCCTTTTACTCAGGGACACATGCTCATCTAACTTTAATACGAATATACTCAAAAAACTATTTTTAATAATCTTAACATCAATGGTATAACCATGTCACCAGTCACCATGCCAAGATCCACTGTAGATGGAACATAAATAGCCATTTATGTTTAGAAAAACAACAAATAGGTCTGAACCTTCTTACATAGCTTTTATACTAGAACAAAAGGGAACATCTTTCCACCAAGGATTCACTTTCCAACCCTACATTTCCTAATCTATAATCTCTCATAGACTAAGAACTGTGTCAGACCACAGATCCATCTAATATAGAATCCTTTCTCTGTGGCCATAGGAACCAAGAGAAAAGAAAGAGGAAATGGCAGGCATACAGTATTATTACTCCTTAGTATTTTAGTAATCTCCAGCAATTTCAGCCTCAAGGTCCTCTTGAGTTAGAGGACTAGTTGTGACTAGTAATGGTGAGTCCAGGGGAACAGCTGCACCCAGAATTAGGTGGTCAAAACCCTGTTGGTTTGGCACACTGTTTGGCACACTCTTGACTCTAGGTCTTTTTGGCCTTTGTTTTATAACAAAGACATCCTAAAGCAAAGCTGGACTCTGTGCAAGGACAGATAAATAGCAAGTAGTTCTATTTTTCCCTTTAGAGGAAAAGAAGTGCTGGTACTGCTCATTACCAAAATTCAGCAGAATCTTCAGAAGGCAGAGTGTCTGCCTTTCAACCAAAAAAGATTATGATAGTTTGGTCAATTACCTTCTATAATTGTTCCCATCTCTGCTTATAACAATATTGACAACATCACACCACATAATCAAAATAAAGAAGAGACAAAAATACACCACAAGCAAATGGACGAGCTCAATTTCAATGTGGAAGAGAAAAGGCCCGGAGAGGAAGGCAATTCGTATAAATCAAGCACACATGACAGTTTTGAAAACATCTGTGGAGTAAAATTGCATAATAGAGGGAGATTAAATGGAATGACTGTTGAGAGAAAAAATCCAGGGGGTATCACAGCCACAGAACAAACATCTGCTAACCTCAAATGAAACTAGGGATTTTCTCAAGAACCAGAGCACATAAACACTTCACAACTTCCCCTATGTACAGCTCAAGGCTGGCAATTACAGATGCACCAAGGGCCGCCAGTGTAACACTTTTTCAAAACCATATTGCCAAATTAAAGTCAGCCTGTAAAGAATGCAGGGCAAGTGTAATACAACCCCAGTATCTCAGGCATGTGCACTCCTGGCTCTACATTCTGATGGAGGAGTTGTGCTGACAGCTCCACCATGAGAAAAGGACAATCACCCAGTCTTGTGGTCAGCAAGGACACAGGCTGCTCCCCCAAGGTCATCTGAGGGCCAAACTGCAAGCAGCATAAAACCACTGTACACGTAAAATGTACATATGTACACCAATCACAAATCCACACAAACAGTAGCATGTGCAAAAGTTCATGCTAAAAAGGATAAGGAATATATAAAAAGTTCTGAATGTCAACAAGTCAAAAATTGAAGGTAAGAATGCAAACTCCTTGCAATTTATTGGCCTCCACAATGAAATGTGCAGGGTGAGGAATTTACACGCAGGCACAAAGGACTTCACTGGTCATAAGAAATTCCATTATAGTAAAAATTCTGGGAAAAAAAAATCATATTCTGTGTATATTCCATTCAAGCCAATGAAGAAAAACCTACTGATTTCATCAGAGGCTGATTAAGGCCCCAAAGCTGGATGTTATTTTTAAACACAGAGTCTCTTTTTTGAAATTAGATTGGTCTGGACCATTATATATTGTTCTTACTTTGAAAGCATTAATAACACTTTGCCATTATGCCTGACATATCTCAAGGAAAATCTAACACACTTTCAGGCTAAACACATCACAAGGTTTCAGCAAAAGCCCACATCCCTGAACCATTATAAGCTGTAGAATCCTGGCTTGACTTAGTTATTCACCTTAGCTCTCAAGCCCCTGCAGAAAATCCAAGAAAATACAGCCACTCCATTTATACATTAATTAACAGCCACAGCTGACATTACACCTAATGGGCACACAGCAGAGTAATAATTCCTTTTCAATTAAAGAAAGACTTCTTCAGCATTTTTTAAGAAGTTTTTGCCTTTAAGAACAGTGACCATGTTTAGAAAGAAGCCGCATGGATGCAATAAATGTATTTTGGGTCATGTAAGTGCTTCAGGTCCATTTTCATTTTGGCCTTTACATGAGTTGACAGGCACTTAATGCACCATACGCCCTTTTTTCTCAAAGACAGCATGTGTATATCTATCAGTAAAAATATTATTAATCTCTAATACTTCCTAAAGTAGCTTGGGTTCACAGGGGAGTGATCTTGGTAGCTCCTCTTAAGGATCTATCCAATTTTCAGCACTCTTTCTGTGAAAATTGAAGTTGACAGTGTATGGACAAAGAGGAAACTTTGACCTTGTCAAGTCACACTTTCAAGACAGCACTGTAACACTTTAGACATCCCAGATACTGTTCTTCTGAATCGAAAAATTTAGATTCTGTGTGTTCTATTCCCATTAAATCAACAACCCAAAACTAAATATCAGATTACAACACAACATGAGCCAGACACCACTTTTCAGTTTCTTCAGAACATTTGTTGAACAAGTCACTCTCTCCTCAGAAAGGTCTCCTGTCCTGGCAGCCAGCTTTCTCACAGGAGAAGTATCACTCTTTACACCCAGGCACATGAAGGGACAAAGTTACTTTTCAGACGCAGTCCCAGAGGGAAACAAAAATAAACTTCCATCAAGGTAAATCTGATGCTGTTACATTGAAGCAATCAGATCTACTCCAATTTAAAATGTCTTGGACCTGATCTGTGATATTTATAAAATGTTTATATAACTGATCCACAGTTTTAAAAATCTACAGTAACCAAATCAAGAATTAGCTAGCTAAATAATTTTTAAAAATATTCTAGCATCTCTGTGGATGTGTCCTATAAGCATAGTCAATAGCAATATGCTGAGCACTTTTGAGCATCTATCAGCACAGAACAAAAGATAACACTCAAAATTCATCTTGTATTTTTAACCTTCCACCTTACAGTTATGTATACTGGAACCCAGTTTTGTTCAAACCAATTAAACTGCATAGGATTAGGCTACAACCAGAAAAAATACTGCATTTTCTTGATGAAAGCAGCCAAGGTGTTCGCATGGCAGACACCCGCTGCACACATTTTCAAACACTTCCCTTTCTAGGGCCTATGCTTCGTACAATCCAAGTGCTCTGAAAAGCTCGGTCTTCTGTGGCTGATAATTTACGGTACCAGAGTAATTTGTGCTTTTCTATTATTTTGTGTGCTTTTATTATTTGAGCCTTAGATGGGCTACATGCTACACTATACATATTTGAGAAAATATGTATCATAAACACATTTGAAAAATGAATGCTAATATAAGGATGCAAATATTCACCATCACTTACATCACTTATTAATTCACTGCATTTTCGGGCCAGTTCCATATTTCTGTCTTCAATAACAGGCTTGAGGAAGATCTGAAAGAAAAAGGTAATCAGTCCAGGTTTATTGTCCTAAAGGGTAAAAATAGAAGGAAATAAGTACTTTTCAAAATTATTGGGGTTTAACTCACCTCTTCTTCTTCTTCTCCATCCTCATTTTCATCCTCCCTGAGATCCTGAATGACAGACACTCGCATTTTAATACTTTGCGGGAAACAATGAAAACTCTTAAAAGGTTCAGTGCAGCAGGAAACGGCTCAGACCCTCCAGCATTCCTGGAATCAATGCTCCATTTGTGTCCTCCACTGCACTTAACCCTACCACAGCTCCTTCCTTATTTAGGCAGCACTTGACAGTCTTTATCTGAACAATTCAGAGTGAGTGAACTGAAAGGCATTGCAGATGGCCTTGCTGGCTATCACTCACAGCAGAGCTAATGCTTTCTTACTGATAAAATATAATTAAATTGCCTATCCCCGGCAACTGTTTTTAAAATTACTATGAACACAATTAAAATACTGTGATGCAGTTAATTTATAACATAAGTAATTGAGTAAAATTAATAGGATTAAAAGGGGAACATTGACTCTAAGTTTATGGGAAAACTGCCCAATTTTAAGATTCCAGGCATCAGTGACTCCAAAATCAGTTATCACAAAACTTTATTGTACTGGCCCAATAATAATGTTTCTTGTTTAAAAAACCACACTATTCTCATTTTCCAGTAGATGTAACTGCTAATACATTATTTCAGAATTACTTCTTTTCCACAAAGCTTATAGAATTCCTTAAATGCTTTCCATATCATGTCAGCTGCAGGTTAAACCTGTGCATACATACAGACAAGTCTGTATTACAAGTATATATGCCTATGTATTCACACAAACATGTATGTTCCTTCACTGTTTTAAACTGGCATGGTCTGTAGTCCAAAAACCAACCTTTTTCAGGACGAAGTCACTGACTCCAGCTGCAAAGAAACTGAAAGATATCCTTATGTCGATGGGTGCAGTGTCAGTGTTTACTTCTGTAAAACAAGCAAGAAGCTATTACAAGACCAATTGGAGCAACCAGCATTTTAACATCGTTTTTCTTTCTAAACTGTAGCTTGTATGTTTCTCATTTTGTAGAAGTCATGATTTTGAACTTCATCTAGAAAAGTCATTCACCACTACGTAGCTTTGCAATCAGTCAAAGATATAAGGAATACGTGCTCTTTAAAAAATTCTCTAAAGAATTTTAAGTACATATGCCCAAACACAATGTTCTCAGAGCTTATTTAAAAACACAGATTCCCTTAGAAAAAGAAACATTTCAAAGATGAGAAAAAATACAGCATTTGATTTAGCTAAGGTCTGAAAATTTGAAAAACTAAGCATTAAGAAAAAAGTCAGGAACTGCTTTCAGCCTAAAGCAAGAGATGGAACTTTTTATACATAAATAGTACAGTGAGGTCAAGAGTTTCCATTCCACTCTCAAATATAAGCACCTAAATTTCAGATTTAAATTGGCATTGCTGAAGTTCAGATTTAAACCTAGAAGTCTACTTTGTATAGGTGAGAATTACCTGTGATATATGCTGAATGCTTTTGGCGTTCAGGGTGCTTCATCCTGGTGGAAATGAATGGTTTAGTCTTGCAAGATGAGTATCCACAGCAACAGGTCTTTTTTGAAGATTATGGCTACAGCAAATATATTCCTGAACAACAGACTCATGCAGGATTTTAAGGACCACACAGTAAGGAGACAGAGTACTTACAAAAGTGTCAGACAGAAATGCAGCACTAAGGCTTCACTTTGGGATTTTTGTGATAATATTGCCAATACTATATTCTTTCAGTGCAGTTAATTTCCTTTTCCTTCCTACATTTAATAAATGTTTTAAGTGGAGACTTTGAAAAAAATTTAAGAGCGTATAGGAAAGTTATTAGTAGCTGCAAAGTTTGCTGAACATGGGGAAATCTTTTGCTATTTTTTGCACTGGAAAGCAAATATGGTCAAAAATTACAACACCAAAAGGGACAAAAAAGGGGCAAAAGGGAGGTGTTTGGCTTTTTAATGTGCTTTTAACATCATATCTGGTGGGTTTTCAGCAGCTGGACAGACCAAAATTTATATATAATTCTGGTTTTCCTGCAATGGCTTCTGCATAATAAATATCTGCAAGATCACTTTTGGTCAGATCTGAAGTGATCAGACAGACTACACAGTCACTGGAAGTCCCTTCCAACCAAACTATTCTACTCATTCCATTCTATTTTATTCTACTATCTGTAAATGCTTTGATACATTTCATTTTTTCTCATTTTTGCATGATCTGGGTCAGGCATAACTAAGCATTTAAATACTCTGTGCCCCATGTAACTTCCATAATACAAGGATTACAAGACAGCTGCCATAACTCATCATATTAAAGAAAAATACAGTACTATGCACAAAGGGAGTAAGGGAAAAACTAGATTTAGTATTAGTATATTAGTATATTTAGTATATTAGTAGAGTCAACTAACCATACACAAGTTATTCAAAATTCCACTTTTCACATAAGAGATGCAGCAAGATACTATATGACACAGAAGCCTGTCTCACTTTTTTTTCACCCTCCTCAAAACACTGAATACTATCAGAAAACATTCACTGTGCAATAATGCAAGCCTGAAAATTTAATATATCCAGATATAATTCAGGGAAGAATTTGTTAGGACTGTTTAAGAGTTGCATGGTTTAGAAGGACACTATGATTCAATTAGCAGCCTGCAGGTCAAGAAGAATCGTAGAAAGGCTTGGGTGGGAAGGGAGTTTAAAGATAATCCAGTTCCAATGCCCCTGCCATGGGCAAAGGTGCCACCCACTAGATCAGACTGCTCAGGGCCCCATCCAACCTGGCCTTGTTCAAGTGGCCTTGAACACTTGAAGGCATAGGAAAGAAGCTTTAGCTACTTCTATAAGAGGCAATAAATAATCTAGAACCAGCAGGAATATTTGGCATTGCAAATGTTTGTGTACATTTCCAATGTTTTTTAAATAACTATAAAAATACTAAATCTAATCTGAATAAAAATCTAGTTAAAATGCTGAGATTTACATCCCATAACAATTATAAACTATGTTGTACTAAAGATTACTTTTCACCTACAAAACCTGCAATTTTACCAAAACCTCTCAACTGACACTTCTGGATCATTTTCCACTTTATATAATGAAATAATCCATAGTCTTTTGTTCTGGCATGAAACAGCATGGATTAAACAAAATTCAATTGTACAGAATTTTAAGAAAACACTGTAATAGAGTGCTGAGGTGTGTATCCACAACACTTAAATGCACACAGGGCATGGCAAAAATAGAATTTCTTATTGCTTTATAGATACTTTAAAATGAGTACAAAGCAGAAAAATGGGTTCTTCAGGGAAGTACCCAACATGAACGAAATCAAATTTTTAAGAAAATGCTGCACAGCTCCACATTTCTACTTCCACACACCTGCATGGACATTTGACATCTCAGTTTAAAGTTAGCCTAGATTGTTTACAGAAGAACTGTACCTGCAATACACAACCTTTGCTTATGCTGTGAAAGGAGACATTTTGGTCTCCCAACACTCAGAGCCATCATGCCATGTGCCAGTGTACTATTTTTTGTCACAGAACATTACTCAAGTACTTGATGTAAACACATATCTGCTGAGGAGGCAGAAGAGGAAGAAACGTGGGGCGTAAATGAGCCCAAATCCCCATGAGTACAAGTTGGGCCAGTGTGTGAATAGCTCAGGTGCACAGCTGGGCAGATTTCCCACTTTGATCACACACAGCTGAGTCCACATCTGGCCAAAGCTCCACCATCACTTTGTCCCTTTATCAGTCGTTCCAGAAATACATTTGGGAATTGTTAGCCCAGAAAGTTAAAAGTCTTCATCTTGTTTTGGCCCTGATACACATAACAATTTAGCCCTGATTCTCAGTTCTGTCCCTGAACAAACAATACCTCTGGACTTTTTTGGCATTATCCCTAAAAGCCTTCTGATATATGCAATACCTCTATGTACTGCTGGCCTGAAAGGACTACCACTTCACAGAACAGCAGAACCTGTGTTTGTAAAGACAGCAGAAACCTCACAATCTCAAACCTATTTAATGCAGAGTTCCTCATGGTGTAGTTGAACACAGGTTGCAAATTAAGGACCAAGGTATTTCAGCTGGAAATCTGCAAAGCACTATACTGAGATGTAGATACGTTACGAATATACTCCTTTCAGTTCTGGACTGGAAACCTAACAAGAGCAGAGGTAAAGGTAGTGCTTTAGCTATCCTGTTTCCAATTAGTTAAAAATCAACCCACAGACATCCCTGAAATTAAAACGTTATTTTCTGTTCTTACTGGACAGACACAGACATCACTGAAATAACTACAATTAATTCGACACAGCACAGATGGTGGAGTCTTTTCAAAAAGCACACAAGGCATTTTTAAGTGCTGAGACTCAATTACTTCTCATTTCTAGAAATACTCTGACTGGAAGTTCCTAGAAGCCCTGCATAAAGAAGTTCATAATTAGGCTATCAGCACCACAGTCACAAACAGAAAAATGCGAGGAATCCCAGCCTGCCCATTTTAATCTCCCTGAGCATGAAACACCAATTCACATTAACTAGAGAAATTCAATAAATGACTCTATTTAGAGAAAAAACTTAACCAAGAGTTTGTATCTGTCAGATCATTAACACTGCACTCATCATCAGCACTTCAAAACCTGCAAATACCACATGGCTCTAAGCTAGGATTTTCATTCAATAAAAGTTATTTTATTTAATGTTTTGGTAAAGCAGAGAATGGCAATGATATTTTTAAGGACAAATACAAATGAGATGTTAGAATTCTGACTTCTGAATCCCAGAAAACTTAATGAATTTTCAATGCCTAATAAATACAGAAACATAGACATTTTTTGTAAACTCACACTCTCAGACATTGTCTAGCCCAACTGGATTTTGATGTCAGACTATTTCAGATGTCTGCATGGTACACAACTAGTTTCACATATTAATATCCAGTCCAATCCAGATACCAGAAGCTGTGTAACCTGCATTAATAAACTCTTCCCCACACAATTCATTATCCTGAGAAATGAACTCCTTCAGAAGGGAGAGTATTTATCAGGGCACAAGATCGTGCCATGAAGAGGTAGCCTTTGCTGTGACCAGGAACAATACATTAAAGCAAACCAAAATAAGCCATTAAAATAACCCCAAAACCTCCACTTAATTTTTTCTACCAATATTTGTAATTGCCTCCTATGCTTACGCAATACTTTTTAAGCCTCAAAACAGTATTTTCCAGGTGGGATACACAGTTCTAGATATATTTTCCTAGTTTTTCATTTGTCAAGAAATTAAATCCTCAACAATGAAGGGATCTGATTTTTCCACCCCCTCCGTATTTTCAGTTTAACCAGAAGCCTGAAAAATCTATCCCTCCTGCACCTCCTTTTGCAAGCTGATAGATCAGGAGCTGAGATGCCACATTTGACTGCACTGCAACTGTTTAATCCACTCCACCTGACTGCTGTGGCATTTCCCTTTCTTGTCGTAAAGCCCCTTTCCCCTTACTCAAGTGTTCACCTAGGCACGGCAGTCCACCAGAGCTAACAGCTCTGGGGCATAGCAGATGAGCTCTTCAGCACTCCCAACACTTACTAGCACGTTACAACGATGAATAGTCAGGATATTTTTTCCTATTCCTTACAAAATGTGGAGCCCCAGTGCTCCCGTGTGCTAAATGGCCGAGAGCCCCGCAGCTGGTGCCCGGTAACCAGGGAGAGCAATACACATCCGAGCTTTCCCTCTGCTCTGCAACTTGTGGCTCAGATTTCATAAGACTGTTCTACAGAAGATGACTAGAAAACACAATTACCATCTGACTGGGCTACTGTGTGAGGTACCCATAAAAGCAAAATGACATTCAGCAGAAAAGGGAGTTATGTCTTTTCTCTTAATGCAGAAAAGTTTGGATAAAAGATCAAAGTTCTCCATTCACAAAATTTTCATTTCATCCAAAACTAAATCCTATGAAAGAAAGAGACAGGAATATATAAAGTTTGGAAATTTTAGTTTTCTATAAACCACAACTAAAATCATTAATGATTGTAGGTGAAAGGTATGAAGCCAGTAATTAACAAGTTTCATTTTGCCTCAATAAATGCTAAAAAACTAAGGATATCTCCTTTTTCCATTCAGTGACTATACATTCATATACAGCTTACCATAATCTGAAATAATAGAAAATATGCATTTATCTTATATAGAGATTCTTAGTTCCTAGCCATGTAGATTGGGCATGTTTGCTTGCCAGGAATTTTTCTTGTAACATTACTTCGAATTCAACTGCCTGAACAGACAGAATCTCCTGGCGCAGGAAGAGAAAATTGTACATTTCCTATAAATTTAATTTTCAACCTATAACCCTCACTTACTTAATGAATGTATTTTTCTAGAAACTAAAGCCACAGTGGTTTATTTTACTTGTATTTGAGTTTTTTCTTCTATGTATTCTTGTACTTGTATTTTAGCAGTCCTGATACTGTAACTCTCTGGACAGAACAACACCAATACCGTAAGTAACATACATCTTCAAAAATCCTTTAAAACTTTACTATCCTGGAACACTTCATGTTACTCTGATTCTCAGGTAAGTTAAGTTTGCATTAAATTGCTACAGACAGCTAACTCTAGAACAAAACCTATGTTCTTCATTGACAGTTATTTAAAATAATAGCTTTAAAATTTCAGGATAGTCTTCAGAAAACTCCCCAAAAGATCAAACCAAAGAGGTCAGGATGAGAAAAGAAATCTAACGAATATTTTTGAGGTAATGGAAGTCACTTGTTCAATGATGAAAAATGTGTTTAAGTAACTTCATTTTTTTAAAAGAAGTAATTTCGAGTCATAAGTAATTGATGCAGAAGGCATATTTCAAAGTAACTGCAGGAACTAAAAGACAAAAATAAAACTTTACTTATGCAAAACATACAGCACTTTTATTGTGACTAAAATTACCAGTTCTTAAATCTCACTTGGAGGGAAAAAAAAAATGTACCTTTTTTCCTACTTCGTGAATTGTGCCCATCATAAGATTTTAACAAGAAAACAAGTTACCCACACTTTGTGTCCAGGAGTGCTTAAAACTGCATTGTCATAGTCAAGCTTCTCTTTCAGCCTACTGTTCCATGCATGATAGGTTAGGACAATGATACACAAGAGCTCTGCTATGAATTTAGCACTGTATTAGAAAACAAGGCACATAATATATAAAATCCACATTCAGAATAGAGCCACAGTTTTTGAGGCAGAGAGTTTATAAAGACTGATGGATAGCTCATTCTTCCCAAAGAAGCTGCTGTCAAAATAGTCTTCTTGAATAGAGTGAATATTAATTTTTAAGTGGTTATATCAGGCTGCAATGGATTAGGAAATAAAACTGTTAATAACCCTGTATTGAAAAGAATCTTTTAACAGAGAACCCTGTACTATGGGGTCTCTGGACAGCCTAATCCTGTAATTGTGATCATAGCTGTAATTGAGGAGAGCAACTTACAACTTCTTAAGCATTGACTACAGTGTTGAAGAAAATACACTAAAAATACAATAGCTGGCAATAATAAGTCACAGGAATGTTAGATCCTTATGTACAGTCTGTTTAACAATGATATACACAAGTTTCCATGACAACAGTGACAAGATGATAAAAACATCCTCCATCATTCCCTGAAAAATACTTTTCTGCTTATATCATTGATGAAGTGGCAAGCACCTAATTTAGAAATGTCGACTTGCATTTACTAACGTATTTTTATATTCAAAGAAATGCAGATCATCTTTTTAAAGGATTTAATTAAATAACTGAACCAGATTAAAATTATTTATGATCTGATTTTTTAGTCTTTTAAAACGAGTTACATCAAACTTTATCTTTTACTTTAGTCATGGTCCATAGTTTAACTGCAAAATTTCAGCCTAAAAGTTTTTTACCCCCAGGGCAATCTCTTTTGTATGGATCAAATAAAAGCTGATCTAGCATTTTCCACATAAACAGTGAAGATTTTAGCAAAAGAATGTCTTATTTTTAAGTTGGCTTAATTTTGCTCCATCATTCACAAAAAAATAAGAAAAATTAAATAAAGCAGTTATGCTTTATCAGTTACTTAATTTGCTTTCACATTAGAGCATCATCTTACTTCTAGTCTGAATTGTTTTCTTCAAACCAGTAGTGGACATAAAACTGGAATTTCTTGATTCAGCTATTCTTTAGTCACTCCTGTGACCTGGTTAGTCTTGAAAACAAGCAATTCCAATGAAAACAGTGGAATTTAAACTTGGGAGTTTAGTCAATACTGATACTTCTAGGTGAACATACTTCTCAATCTATTAAGAACATTCATAATACTTATTAAAATGTCAGTTCTCGTATTTTACTGTAGGAAAAATAGTTCCTACAAATAAAAAATAAAAATTTAGCCCTACAATGCTCTTCATATAACACAGTATATCTAAATTACCACTTAAAAAAAGCACACTGAATTACAATTCTTCCAATCAAAGAAGGCTAATGCCTGCACTGTGTGAAACCCCACACATGTGTAAGCACCTCCTGAGAGGAGAAGGGCAAAACAAAAAATATAGCAATGTTTTGTACACTACAAATTATCCAGAAATACCATCTTTGGATTTGATCAATTGTTGCTGTTAATAACATTAAAGAGCAATAAATACTTTTAACTCATACCTCTTCCTGTGGATAAGTTTTAAAGAATTTTATAAATAGAGGGATAAAGCCTTTGATTGAATATACAGACACAGAGCAAGCCAAATTCTCTCCCTATCCCCAGGCATTTGAGGACTAGGCTGGAGTCAGGCTCAAGTAAGAACAGCCATGGATAAGCAAGCCTGACCAAAAAACCTGCTCCTGATCATGCTGCTGATTCATGGCCAATTGACAATCACGGTATGAACAGAGGTTTGAGAGGTGCAGCAGACTTGATTTGGGGAGCAAACACTCTTAAGTCTCCTTTGAACATGTGGAATTTTGTGAAGAGGGTAAATAGCTACTGGACAGGGCTGCTCCTTGCTACATACCTGAAGATATATGATAATTCCATCATTCTGTTTTACAAGGTGGAGAACAGGGAGCCATGAGGCAAAGCATCATCTCCACAGTAAGAAAGGAAGCCTGCAATCAATCAAGACTTCTTGATTCCCAGCCCTGCAGTTTTAATGCTGATACCATAGAGCTTCTCAACAGGATTTTTCCTGGCTCTTTTTCAGTGATATTTCTGTTCAGTCATTTCCAGCATAAGTTAACTCTTAACTTATAATACTCTATTCACAGCACTGAATATTGGGGGATTTTTCTAGAACACCTTGCTATCTGTTAAATAAATGCTAGTGTTAATATAGCCTAAAAAATAAGGAAAAAGTGGGAGGAGATCAGAACACAGAGCAGTTCTTTCATTTAGGACCTTATACTAAATTACAATTAGTAAGCGATTGGGTTAATGTGCAGAATAGAGTTAGAATAAAAGTGTAGTTACTTGTTATGCAAATTAATTTCAATGTCTGTTCAGTTATCAGTAGTAACTATTCCGCATGAAAAAAGCAAGATAACCTCACTGAAATTTTGCATATTGAGAGAGAAAATACCATGTCCTTTCCTGGTCATCTGATGTCTAAATTAAAGTTATATGAAGATGTTTTTATGTTAAATTCAAAAGAATAGGTGGTATTAAAAAGTTGTTTTCAAGTCTAGTTGGGTAAGTTTCTATTTAAATTGCATTTTTGTAAATATTTATTTATTCTTTTACATACATAAACCATTGCCAGAGAATTAAATTATGTCAGGGCCTAAGCCTAGCTTTGAAGAGCTTTTAGTCTTTTTATCTCTTTGAGGATCTCATGGGAAGTCTAAGCCTTCTTTCAGCACAAAAACCTCCAAAGCCTGAGGCTGCCTCTGGAAGAATTATTTTTGCCTTAAGGTCTGTGGTAAATGTATTTTGGCAGCTTTACACTACAGCTAAAGAAATTTCTCAATCTCATCAGAAAAGTGGACGCAATAATGATAATCTGTAATACAAAACTGCAAACCCCGGGGGTGGGAAGTGCCTAATCTTACATACACGAATGCTATTCTACAGCCTCAGAAGTAACTACACATTTCCCTTACTTTCAACAATTTTAAACCATCTCTTTGCAAGATGAAGATGCAGCTATAATATGCTCTGTGTAGACACTCAAAATATGTCAGACTCAGCTTCTGCAAGCTTATATTTAAATCCTAGGATATTAACATCCAGTAGTGCATAGTACTTGACTAATGCTACCCACAGGGATTTTTAAAGATGTTAGAAATTTCTACAGCTAAAAATCATGCTGAGGTAAAAAATGAGTATCAGAGCACAAGTCATGTTAATCTCTTGTTGGTTGTAAAGCTAATAATGAGTTTAATCTCATTGTTTCACCATCATTAAACATACAAACAGCCTTTGGAGCAGCAGACAGAACTGAGACACCCAGTCCTTAGTGTGTGATAACCACAGGACTCAGCCAGAGAGCCCTGCTTCCTCAGCAGACCCTTCTCTGGCCCATGAACCTTCTGTTCTTGTCTACACCAGGGTACAGCTTCAGCAAAACACCCATCAGTTCAATATCAGAAATTTTACAGACCCAGAATCTTTTCTGGACAGTATTTGGATTGCATCATAATGATATAGAGACAGATGGAGATATCATATATCAGACTAGCAGCATTTAAAGTCTAATTACGTGACTAAAATGTAAAAATTTTAGATTTGTATGTTAAATGCTCATGAACTTTGCTAGATAATTTTTTTTTTAAATAAAAGCTCCTATTTTTGAAATTAAAGTTTTATACTGTTGTTAGTCACTTTCAAAAAGGACAACAAACTGTCAGATATGAAACTGATAAAGATCTTAAAACAGAGAATAAATAATTACCATTTTGTCCAGCCCAAGCCTAGAGAAGTGACACTCTAGTTTCCTGGACTCCACTTTTAAGAAGCTTAGAGTCACTTCAAGGACAGAACTCCTTAATCTTAGAAAGTTTCAAAAATCTTTAAACAAGAAAACATACATAAGTAAACTGAAGAAAGTAACTAAGTATTTTAAGTCGGTACGCATGTATAATGACTCTGAATGATACATTCTCTGTCTCATCTTGAGACAAAATATTAAAATTTGCTTTCATAAACTTCAATTTGATTTTTCTTTGAAGGCCTGCTTCTATCTGCATCTTAACTGCAAAATCATTATCTTTATCCCAGCTTAATTTTATAGATGTACAGATACAAGTTATGTAAGCAGATAAATGGATTTTGTTCATATGTAGAAATCTAGGTGAACTTGCATATTGTCCAACTTGATCACTTGTGTTACGTAAAATTTGGCTTGTTTCTGCTTTCTGCTCAGGTCTATCAGTCTTTGCTATTTTCCTTTCATTTGAAAAGCAGTGAACTTCTGTTGTTACACGTGATGTAAAATTACTTCCAAACAATGTAAGAATATGGACATTCCTCATGGATTTTCCATCCATTAAATTATAATTCATTCTGCTGGAGAGTCAAATTAATGATATGCTTTTATTCACCACTCATTCCCTGTATTCTAGACACAAAAGAAAGGAATGTTTAAAAATAAACATGCTCTATGTTCTATAAAAAACCAACAACAACAATTTCCATCCAATGTAGGTACTCATTATCTTTCCATCTATGAGGACAACACAACTAATCCCTAAGGGTCCAGTCCTACCAAATCAGAGTTATATTTAACAGCAAATACATGAGAAATTCTCTGCCATGCACAATTCTCATGTA
The DNA here is from genome assembly GCA_013399195.1 of Dicrurus megarhynchus. NCBI lineage: Eukaryota > Metazoa > Chordata > Aves > Passeriformes > Dicruridae > Dicrurus > Dicrurus megarhynchus. The sequence continues at coordinate 154,795 of VXAD01001659.1, read as the reverse complement.
GGAATATGGCAGAAATCATAAATAGTAGAAAATATTACAGGGTCTCAGCACTCACTAAATAACTATTCCCAAGCAATGTAAAACAGCATAATTGGTATCTGCATTATTATTATTATGTTTGAGGAGACAATAGCCTAGTCGCTTTCTCTTTTTCAAGATCTGTATTTTAGTCAAAAGCATGGATATTTACTTGTACAATGCAAAGATATTGCTAAAATTATAGTTTAGCACATATTTTTTACTCAGTTTAACACTACCTGACTTCTTTTACAGACTATGCTGAATTGAAGTTTACCGTTTTCAGTAATTCATTGCAAAATAATCTTATTTATGAAAAAGAAATCTCTTTATTAACAGGTCCATTTCATGCAAGCCTTAAGACAACTCACAAATACAATAGCTTATATGTATTGATTACCAATAAAATCATTATAAGTATTCCAGAGTTAAAAATGGGTTTGTTTGGAGCTGGGAAGAGCTTGAAAAACAGGCTAAAGTTAGCAGAATTTTAAAATCAATTAGGTATAAATAGAAGATCAGAACATTAAGCAAATTTCAGTCTAGACCTAAAATCCAAGTTTCCTTCTTTTACAAGATCTGCTATCCACAGTACAGTTTCATTTATTGCACTCTGAATTGCAGGTTGTACTCTGCCAAAAAAAGTAATTTACTCATTGGTATGGAAAAAAAATCTATTCATATATTCTCCATCCATGGGAACAAATAATTTGGAACAGAACAATTTTCCTCTGTAACCTGTTATATACTGAAATATGCATTATTTGCCTTGATTCAAATCTAAACAGAAGATGACAAAAGGTTTTCACACCCTTGCTCATTATGAAAGAAAAAGTATAGCGTTTCAGTCAAATTATGCCAAATATTGTCTGCCAGCATTTAAGATTCAGATGCAGAAAATAAGATGCAGAAATCTCTTCTATGTCACTCACTGGAAAAATCAAAGGTAGTGTATATCCTGGTTTTAATCAGACATCCCCGTGTTTTTCCACATGGTTTCTCAGTTTCCCATCACCTTGTCTCAGGACACCTAGATGTCCTAGTCTTTCATTTAATAAATAGAAAACAAAATGTTTTGTATTTTTAAATAAATAAGAAAGTTTTGTTGAAAACGTATCAGCCATGGATAATTTGTTTTGCGTTTTGCTGGGCAGTCCAGTGCAATATGTGTTCGGAATGATGGTCTCTGTTTGGAATCCAGAGGAAAATGGAGTGAGAATTGACATCAGTAAAGCTCTTTTGTTCTGAGTGAATAATATTAATGACTTCTGCTTAGTCTTTCACCAAAAGTTCATTCAGAATCCTATACTATTGGAAAATATGCTCCACTTGGAGAGACAAACTCTTGTTATTGCTGAATCTGAAGCTGGCAACTGCTACAACAATGCACATTTTTAAAGCAAATCTTTATCTTCCGGGTAAGACTTTCATAGGGTAAGCTTAAATCATATGCCTTCCATATCTCAACTTCTGATTTTGGAAAAGTCTCTTTGCGTATCTACTCCTAACTGAATTGGAAAAATACAAAATAAACACATTTTAAGACAATAATGACTGTGGATGCCAAACAAAATAATGCATAAAAAGAAAGAATGCACAGATACAAAAACCTAGAAAACAAAATATTTCATAACCAGGGGCAGTTCTCAGCTCAGCCATATACATTTCTGTCAATAATTTTAGACATGGTATTGCAAGAAATTTAACTGAAATTTAATTTTCAACCACATTTTTATATTCCCTTCCACTGACTTTTTAAAATTTCCAAATTCAACTGCAATGACAGACTTTTCCTCTCAGGTGAAATGGCTTGTTAAATGATGTGTTTACATGAGGCAATGTATTTTGTGTATAGATGTTAATTCCTTTCAGTATTCTATCTGCCTTAGCTCCATATTTTTTCCAGATACAAAAACATTTTTGTGGGGAAGTGGGAAAAAGGATGTTTATTTTCCCTACAGATAGCTGTAGCCACATGATTTCCTCCATACCACTGTGGCTTCTCTTTCTTTTTTCCAACATCTATTCACCAGCAGTGCTTGGCTGCACAAAGTCCCCACTATCATTTCAAATTTATGGAAGAAACAAACAGAAGAAAAAGCTGGCAGCACAGAACATTCATTCTTCTTCCAAAATTTAAAGCTGAACACATTTGTGAAAATAAGGCACTGTTGGATACTTTCAATAACATGTTCTTGTATGGTGCAGTTAAAAATGTTTTTTACGTAAATCCAACAGCCAGATTTCATTTACTGAGGACTGCTGCCACAGTGTGTGCTTTGCACAGGACGTGGTATGAAAGCAGTTCAAGATGTCAGTGACTGTTATGCTTGCTCTGCCTCTGCCCTCCCATCCTGCCTCCGATCTCCAGATACCCTAAACTGTGCTAAGTTCCTCCTGGCCAGAACAAATGAACCTCAAGCTTCACACTTCCCCAAGTCTGCTCAGTCTGAACACAGCTGATGGCTATGCCATACCAGCCCATTCTCAGTCATTGCTGCAGCTCCACACAACGATTCAGAGATAGTTTTGATAAGACCATCCACACAGAAAACACAGTGTATCCCATAACACTGTGCAAATCCGAGCTGGTCTGACACATCACAACAGGGACATCAGCAGCGTGCTGCCTGCACTAGTGTGGGGCTTCTCTGACAAGGAGATGAAGAGGGTGAAGGGGAAGAATGGTCAGCTCTCACAAAACTACCAAGATGAAGACAACCACAGTGAAAACTGCAAAATACTTTTCCAGTGTTCCCATGGGCTAACCTTGTGTCTGTTCCTGCATCAACCTCATTCCTTTACTGCTGCTATTCTCTCTCTATAGGTGCTACATGTGCAAGTCTCCTTAAAACTGTGCTGCAGCACACTCCCTCTGGGCACGTGAGAGTTTAAAAGACTTCAAGCTTTGTAATTTCTTTTTATATCAATTATTCTCCAGTGCAAAGCCAACCAGGGTAGTTTAATTCCACTGTTTTCTGGTCAATGACCTTTTTCAGATTGCCCCTGCCAAACAGATGCTGGCATACAGTAAGACAACTACTCCTACAATGAATGTATATGGCCATGATCAAAGCAGGCTACCTTACAAAAAAACTAAAGTCATGTTTTTCTACATCATAAAGCAGAGCCAACACTACTAAAAAAGATCTGAAGCAGTGAAAATTCATTTTCAAATTAAATCTACAAATGATTGTAAGTACACAAAAAGCAGATGCATTCGATCTGGAGATCTCAGCTTTACAATGTCACTCCTCAGATAAGAGCTCTACTTTTATTACCAAAAAAAACCCCCGTCACAAAAGTGGTGTGAAATGAAAATACACCTCTCCAGAAAATTTACACATTGTATAGAATTTAGAAAGGTCGAGGTCAACTTTGAAATCAATTCATATAAAATGACACAAAATCAATTATAAGAATTATAAAACAGTCTTCTGGTAAGAAGTCAGAGGAACAACAGGGCCCAAGCAGGAAGTTTATGGCAGATAATTTTGATGGGCCAAGATAAGGCAAGAATTTTTAGAAGCTGGAATGAACTTCATGTTTCAGATTTTTAATTGAAGGTCAGTCCTGGATACACAATCATGGGATGGAAAGACAAGTTGAAAATTGACAAAACAGCAAATACAGTAGTTAGGTTATTAAAAATATTAAAATAGTATACATAAAAACATCTGAACGTGATTTAGAACTATATCACCACACATATGGTATTTACTGAGGATGCCAAGACAAAATGAAATTTGACATTTCCTACCTAACCTTACAAGTGCATGTCAGTGTATTCACAGTAACATTTTCTTTGCTATTTCATATGTAGTTTACTTTCCCAAAAGCTAAGAAGGCAGGAATTCCTGTACTGACACTCACATGGCCTCCACCCAGGTTGCAGCATTTAAACCCATCACATAGATCTCTGCCACCTGAGCTGATAAAGTAAGAACAGACTTTCACATCCCCTGCCACACATCTCAGTCTGCCAGTCTTACCAGGCTCAAAATAGCCCCCTGTCAAACTTAATAGTTACATCTTTCCCCAAGCACTAATGATTCTTTACAAGCTGATTGTCCCAATCTCCTCGTCCACGTTGTCCTCTCCTCCATTTTCACTGAAAAATAGCTAGTCCCAATTGCAATACTCTTCTTTTTCAGCTTTCTTCAATCCTCTACAGTTTCCCACAGTTTGTTTTCTGTCTCCCTTACACAGGAATCACCTGTAGACTGTTGAGGTATTGATGGTATAGAAGGAAAAAATTCCATATTCCTGTTTAAGATATTTCAGCTTGGTCCAATATGCAGTAGTCCCACATCCATCAGAAAATGGTGAGGACCCGTTAGATAGCAAATTATAGCCATGCTACATTCCTAAAGCAAATTACACACAGATCAACAGACAAACACTCATCCGTCATATAAATCCTCCTCCTCTCCTACCTAATTTCTTTTCTACAACAATAGCAAATGCAGCTGAAAAAAATACTTAAGTTATTTAAAAAAATAGGTAATTTATCAAAACATAAGCAAAGTAATATATATGCTTTCCTTAGCTCTGAAAGAGATGTTCCAGGATGACAACTGGCAGGGACATTTTAAGTTCCACATAGCAAATGCAGACAAAAGTAAACATTTAGAATAGAAAGTATTTAGCAAACAATGCAACAGACAGCTTCATCAGGTCTAAAAGCAAAACCTGTGCCTCAGAGTTCATCTTTGAACTCCCTGGGAAGTACTGCTGAAAAGTTACTGTACTTGGTGGAGAAACTATACAAAGAAAGAAGGGAGAGTTACCAGCAATGGAAACATAACTGTAGCAAAACTAGACTGAAAATGAGAAATTACAAACTACCAATTACTTTTGACGTGGAAATGGTACACAGCCACCACTACTGAAGGGATATACTACTTTCATCTGTATTCACAGACTCACAGAACATTCTGGAGTTGGAAGGGACCCAAAAGGATCACCAAAATCCAACTCCCAGCCTTGCACAGGACCAGTCCCAAGAGTCACATCATGTGCCTGAGAGCATTGTCAAAATGTTTCTTGAACTCTGTCAGGCCTGGTGCTGTGACCACTTCCATGGGGAGCCTCTTCCAGAGCCCAACCACCCTCTGGGGGAAGAACATTTTTCTAATATCCAACCTAAACCTCCCCTGACAGAAACTCAGACCATTCCCTTGGGTCCTGTCACTGTGCACCACAGAGAAGAGATCAGTGCCTGCCCCTCCTCTTCCCCTCACAAGGAAGTTGTAAACTGCAGTGAGGTCTCCCCTCAGTCTCCTCCAGGCTGAACAGACCAAGAGACCTCAGCCACTCCTCACACGCCTTCCCTCAAGGCCCTTCACCATCTTCACTTCCCTCCTTTGAACACTTAACAGTTTAATATATTTCTCATATTGTGGTGCCCAAAACTGCACACAATATTCAAGGTGACCGTATTGTTGACTTTATAAGAGAACTCTCTTATCGTTGTTCTGAACAAACACACTAAACAAATTTTATTACTTTACATGCATTCAAACACACAAATAAAATTAGTATTTGTCTTCAGTTCTCACTCAGTTACAGACATGATGAGTCAAGTCCATTCCTATCCAAACCAGTATATCCAACAGTAATACATGTTGTTTAGGATGACTGTTGTTTCCAGTGGAAATGAAATCTTGGCAAGTACTGTGACTTCATTCAAGATCCTTTAGTAAATCACATGAAACCTTGGAGAGGATAAAATAAACTCTTTTATCACTGGGTATATTGAAATATAATAAGAAAGACTAACACTGAGATTTAGGGGTATTTCATTTATCACACTGTACTCATAAACAGAAAGAACTTCAAAAGATACCTTCTCTTGTTAACAACACGCTTGTTCTCAATTTAAATCAACAAAATGAAGATTGTGTTTCTGGTCACATTTGGTGCTTCCTGGATACATCCTATTACAATGTATAAATGCAGCATAAGGACAGAAATAGACCAGAGTAACATTAATCTAGGTCTAACCCAAGAGCTCTTTTATTTCTTGCTCCAGTTCTCCTTCTCCACTTCCTTTCTGAATCTTTCATTAACTACTCTATTTTTTCTTGCTGTCCATTAAAAAAAAAATCAAGGGTAAAAGTTATGAATCAAGAATGTCACCAGACCACCACAGTATCTGTGGATATGGTTAATCTTCCTACTTTGGCACTCCTGTTTCTCTAATTTTGTTTATATTCTTCTTAATTGATATCATATATCTGGCTGAATTTTAAACTATGCTTCCAGATTTTACTGGAGCATTGATGAGTGGTCCTGACCCCATTATGTCTCCACTGTGCTACACTCTAAGAGCTGCCAAAACTTCCTTCCCCACAAACAGCTTATATTCTAAATACAAATCGATGTCCATGTTTATCAAATCCTGAACACCACCACTTTTCTGTTCTCAACTCCGTAATTGTCTTGCACAATTTAGGTTCTGCTAAGAATAAACATGAAAGTGTAATAATTCATTTACATTCCTGTAGTTTTCCTTGTCACAGGATGCCAACTCTTCTTAGATGTGAACAGCAGCTTCTGTTTCATACAGGGTTTTTTCCTTATCTAGGAAGATCATGAGTTGTCCAAGATCACAGAAAAGTCCATGGAAGACCAGCAAACATAGGTGAGTCCTGGAACATGGGACTGCACATCCTCTTCCCTAGTTGTATCTTTTCTGACCAACACTATAAAAATTCAGTTACAGCTGTATTCAGAATATGCCAGAACACAAAGTCAACCTGTGTGCCTTCTATTATCTACCTCTTTGAGAACCTTTTTTAATTTTTTTGTCCTTACTCTGCTATGAATTTGAAACAAATTTTTCCCTACTTACTCTCCTTTTACACTTCTAAACTTCTGTAAAGTCTACAGAAAGGGGAAAAAAAAAAACAAATAAAAAAACCCCAATGGAACAAAATGACTGTGAGCTGACTGCCTTTCCAGCATTTCAGTGGTGTCCTTGAAAAAAAACACAAGGCAAAAAGAAGATACTCTTACCATACTAACATCAGAATAAATCGCCTGTCTCTGCTGACTTTTTTTTTTAAGTTCTTCCATACAAGCAGGGGCATATGAAATCAATTCCAATTCCTTCCTTCATAATTTTACATTCAATTTTTCCCCCCATGAGGTATATATAAAAACCCTTCTCCCAACTCAAACAGAGAAATGTCACAAAAGTTAAAATTCAAAATGAAGATCTGTAAACTGCAGGTCTCAAAAGTACTGTTTAATTTCAGAAACAATCATATCAGCAGGTCTGGAACACCCACAAGCAGGAGGTGCAGTTTATTAATATGCCACAGAGCTGGCTATACATAAGTAGCACACATTGCCCAAAAAGCAATCAAGTCCTTCCCCTTAATAATGGAACCTACTTTAAGCTTTCTCCAAGAAAAACAAATCTGGAGCATATAAAATATTCACTACTACACACTGATACCAGAACTCTGTATTGATCACTGTAATTTCTTTAAGCTATAATGCAGACCTACATTCCCCTCTAGGCATCTCTCTAAGTGAAGAGAGCCACTGGTAATGACATTTTCTATAAAAATGCCAACTGATGCCAAAATGACACTGAGTAAGTGCCAAACTCAACTGAAACGTCAATACTGCAAAATATGTTCCACTTCGTTCATAATTCAAAAGATTAGAAAAATATGGTCAACACAAACACTACGGAAAAGGCAAATATAAATTATACTTTGGGGTGTTTATGTTTGAATTGGTATAGATGCACCTCAAAGTAATTGCTTTTCCTTCATTGTGCTGTTAAACAAAGAATTTTGAAAAACTCTACAAGAGCAATAGAAACTGCTTTAAATGTAGGCTCAAGTAACAGACATGATAGACATTGTAAACATGCATTAATAAAACTAAAGAAATACTTTTGTGAGGGCTGTTCTACTAAGTACTGAAAATTCAGCTGAAAGTGGAAATTATATTACTACATTTTCTCAGTTTTCTGTCAAGATACCTAACTGGAGAGGAAAATACAATGACTCCTCAAAACTGAAGAAACATAGCACCAGAAGCATCAGGGTCCCAGACAAAGCTGTATGAAACTGGAGTTATCACTGAAAGTTTGTATCAGTAACTTAGGAGCTGACTGACTTTTTCACCAGTCACAGAAAAGACAAGGTTTGATTTTCCACTGTCTTCTTTTCTTCAGACATACAACCCCTGCCAGCTGTGACACTGGTTCTCCAAAGACCTCTACACCATCCCCACACCTCTGGATCTACCCCAGTATTTTGTATATCCCATCCACAGTGTAAGCAACTACAGCCAGGGCTGTGCCAGGTCCACCTTTCTCAGGCTGATTTGGCAAAAAAAAAAAAAAAAGAAAACATACCCCCAACAATAGTATTTCTAATTATCATGAAATAAATTATAAACATATAATATTCAGAGTTGTAGTCAAAATTAAAAAGAAAGCAATCCTAAAATCATGCATTTTCAGCCAAGAGACCACTGTGATATTTACTTTTAGCCTATGAAAACTCATAAAATTTCATATTGTAATTCCTGCATCACAGTATATATCACAAAGACGCAAAAACATTTTTCTGTAATTACATCTGAAATTAAAAAGCCTTAATCTATCTTTATTTTGTTATCATTTAATAAATTTTGACCTGGCAGTGACACAGGCCATGGCATTTCTAGACAGAATACTAGGGCTGAGGAATTTATATTCATTCTGTCTATTTCAATTACTACAGGGCTTTTTCCTTGGGGGAAGAACAAGAGAAATTTACTTCTTGTGGCATGGTCCTCATATTTTCCAGCAATCTCAATCTATTTCCATTCATTTTCCAGTATTTACTTTGCAAAAAAATATTTCATGAAGAGGAAACTGAACTTATGTCTCTAATTCTGCTTGGAATTCTGTGTAACAAGTTTTCACATCCCTAGGGATTTCCATCACTGTCAGTAGAGCACAGTATGCATACATATATATATATATATTATATAGAAGTGTATGCATCAGCAGAGATCAAATTACCTTTAATTACCACTTAACTGTAATAATATCAACGCATACGGAGAAAGAGTACAGCCCAAGCATCTTTAGAGTCACTCAAGACATGTAACTAATTAGCTCTGTCTTTACAAAGTGACAAAATATCGTTTTCTCATAGGAATCATAAGACTTTTGTTTTCATACTTTCCAGGGTTTTTTAATGCAGTCTTTACAGCTACTGTCCTGTAATGAGCTCAATGCAGGTCAAGATCTGCCTTTATTCAAAATACTAAAAACTTCACAGTACAGCCAAAATCATGCATCCTTATGAATTTCCTCATAGGAGTAGTGCTTAATACTGTGATCAAAATTGTACACGACAGGAGATGATAAATACAAATTACTTAATTCAAAGGAAAAAATACATACCTCTTAGTGTTAGTTACTAGAAATTATCTCTATAATTTTGAACAATCCTGAGATTGCCCCATGCATAGAAACAGACCTGATTGAAACCTCATATAAGACTCATATTCTACTTATTTAAATAATTAACAGGCTTTACATGATTCACAAAATAATGACTTGCATTTTGCAACAGCTATGCACAAAACCGCCTGAGTGCCAACCAGCAGGGACTTTAGAGGCATCCTCTGACTGTGCAGAAAATAAAAGCCTGATGCCCATTTCTGATCGCAGCTCACAAGAAACAAATTACTACCATGTGGAATTTAACCAATTTTTAATTATCTTTATGCGACAATGTTTTATGTTATGGACAAAATGCAATGGGTGCCTCAACGTTCACCACTGATTCTAAAAAAACATTGTCTTTATTGCTTTCAAAGGGAAAATTTATATCCCTATGAGCAATTAAATTAGTAACAGAGGGTCAACACTGGCATCTATTGTCATTACAACAGTCATAAGCACAATAAGCATCTCAGCAGACTCTTAAACCACTTCCTCTCTCTTCTTGGAGCACATTTTCATTGCACAAATTCAATACTTATGCATCAATTTATTTTGAATGTTAATCTTTGGAAAATCAGAGCTAGTACTACAAAAATTGCATTTGATGAAAAAGTAATTTGCATGAAAAATGCCAAAAGGCATATATGAAATGGTTATTTCATACACCAAAACAAAATTACAAAGCCTAGTCAAATGAATTGCATCCATTATCTATATAAAACCAGACTATAATAGGACAATTTTTCTCTGTAGCAAAAGGCACTTAAATTGCAGCATAATTTTCATTTAACTAGTTTAATACAGTTTCAGTATTATCTCACATATTGGCTTTGAACTGACCAATTGAACACTAAAATTCTTCTCATTTTTATTTTTTATTATAACTGGCACCAAAACCAAGTGCAAAAAGGGATTATGTTAATACATAATTTGTCTTTGGCAAACTTTTTTTACCAATTAAAATATGGAAAAATATTTGGCCCCTATGTCTGTTGTCTTATATCTCCTTTATTTTCACCATTCATGACCAGGGGAAAAAAGAGGGACACTTTTGCCTAAATTTTACCTTTTTCTTTTATCTTCAGTTTTAAAAACTGAGATACAAAAAATGGAAGTGGTTTCTGCAAGCAGAATGGAGAATCTATATCCATTCCAATACAAGTGATAAAGGCATGTGACTGATGTGACACAAGGTAACATTTTAACATCCTTCTAAACTTTTCTAGCAACTTTTTGTCATTAAGCAATCCACAAATATTTTCCCTTTTTTTTTTCTGTATATAACAAACTAGGAATTGTTTTGAAAATGCACTTACACCTTCAAAGCCCTTTGAAATCCTTAATGACTTTGCTACAAAGGAGAATTTTCTCCTGAGTGCCCTACCTCTGTTCTCCCATATCCCAGTCTCCATCGTCCAAAGATTTCCATCCTCAAACACCTGTACAGCTCCATACGCCCTGTAGCCATGAGAAGCAGTTTCACTGATGTGCTGATCATCTTCCCTACAAAGCAGGGGCTTGGATGCCATAATGCCCTTTGATGCTGCAGAAATGTCCAAAACTGAAAGTCTATTACTTCAAAGTGCTCTTGGTGTACTGGAAAACTCGTTTCATGCTGGGGGCAGATTTTTACCTACATGAAAAGGCAGAAGAAAGGCCACTAGGAAATTCTTACAGGTTCACAGCTCTTATAGGCAGGATCCACTTTTAGCCTATATATAGACCTGTAAGAAAAGGACCAGACCATATTTCAGCAGAATTTGATTAATATCCTGTGTGAGGAGAAATATTTCTTTCTTTCAGCATTAATTCTGTGCAAAGTGATGCATCAAACCTTTGGCACATCTTGAACCAAAATTCTCAAGGTACTAACTTAAAACAGTTTCTTATGACAGAGGAATCAAGGATGAACATTAAGGGTGGAGCAGCACTAAACCATCTGATATGCCTCTTGGGCAGCATCTTAGAGAAAGGGACTAGGTCATCTTCTTCAACCTTACCTTTTGTGAAATTGTCTCCAGATACACAGAAATTGTATTAGTTTAAACCAAATTAAAACCTAATTCAATTAGATCAGCTAAACATTTCGCAGGAGGATCTTAAATAACTTTCAGCACTATAAGAAGTACTTTTGCTACCCATCTCCATTAACTTCCTACCTCCTCATAGCCATTAAACATATGAATCAAGATTCACAATTCTCTTAAATTAATTCAGAATTTCATTGTCACTTAAAAGAGAAACCTGTCCTCTCCCAGTCTTCCCACACAACTCACAAGGGTTAATTTCCCGCACAGATGGGTGGGAACATCCCTAGCACTGCCACAGAACAGCAGTAGCATCTCTTTAAACAGCAACATAATGTTGGACAGTTTTAAAGATAAGATGCTCTAGGGATGTTGAGGATGCTCTAAGAAAACAATTGCAGTCCTTCCTATTTACATAAAGATCATGTCCTGGTTTCAGCTGGGATATATAGTTTTCTTCTTAGTAGCTGGTACAGTGCTGTGTTTTGGATTCAGTGTGAGAATGATGTTGCTAACATATTCATGCTTTGGTTCTTGCTAAGTAGTGCCACCCTAAGTCAAGGATTTTTCAGTATCTCGTGGCCTGGCAGCAAGAAGGCACACAAAAATCTGGGAGGGAGTGCAGCTGGGACAGCTGACCCAAACTGGCCAAAGGGGTATTCCACACCATATTTGTGTTCAGTGTATAAACTGAGAGAAATTGGCTGGGAGGGAGTCGTTGCTGGTCAGCTGGGTATCAGTCAGCAGGTAGTAAGCAATTATATTGGGCATTACTCATTTTTCTTGGGGTTTATTTTTCTCTTTTTGTTAATTTCCTTTTGATTATTATTGCTGCTGTTGTTGTTTTGTTGTTGTTGCTGTTGTTTTGTTGTTATTGTTGCTGGTACTATTATTATCTTTGTTGAGTTTCTTGTTATTATTTACTTTGTTTTAATTACTAAACTGCTCTTATCTCAACCCATAAGTTTTACTCTTTTCCTGATTCTGATTTTCCCTCCTATCCCATTGGTGAGGGCTGCAGAGAGTGAGTGGTGAGTGAGTCACCATGGAGTTAAACAGAGTGATAACAAGGAAAGAAAAGTTTGACTTCCTATATGCAAGCCACCATGAGCACATGGAGAAGACATACATAAGAGCTTTGAAAGATGTCAAGAAAACCCAACAAAATCACCACACAAATGAGATGGAATACCATGATGATGCAATTCTAGCCTTCAGCAGTTGTAAGCCTCTCTTTCTCATACAGGTGCTCACTTTGTTTGTAGCTTCCTTGCATCTCTCTGCATAGCACAAGACTGCATTTTGTACTACAAAGCCCTTCATTGAATTCAAGTACATTAAAAAATTTCAGTCTCAGGATGGTGAGCAGCTTGGCACAGAGAAGATACAGCCACGCTGCAGAAGAAGTGAAAAGGTCTCAAGTCCTTTCAAATACCTGTGGGAGAGAACACCTCCAGCTCCCACACCCAAGCAGCCTGATGCTGAAAGAAGCAAGTCACAACAGGACTGCATTTTAAAAAGTGTTCTCTATAGTCACTAACGGCACTGATCCAGGCCATGTCTCCTCTAAATAAAAAATTAACTGCATTCAACTATCTTTAGGGAGATACAGTTCATTTAAATCCACAGCCAGGAGACCTTGTCATATCTCTGTCAGGACTGCTGTCAAGTCCCATCTTTATTGATATCTTTTTCTTGTGCAAATATCTCTATGCAGTACAAAAACCATTGCTTTCTCACAGATGAATGAATAGCTGTCACTCCAACAACTTAACATTTTTTTACAATCCCCAGGATCATTTCCATTGTCCTCCACTGAAATCTACTCAGCTGTTTCAAATCCACCTTGCCATGGGAACACCATACTCTGGTATCAGCCCTGATTCTGTACAACCTCTGCTGAGAGCATCATGCTCCTTCTACCCAGTGGTGTCCTCACTGAACCTCCAAGGGTACCACCTTGTCTGCCCTGGTGCTACAGTGACAGAAACAAGTGACTAGAATGACTCCTACGTTTTTCTGGCTTTCAAATCCAACGTTCATCCTGTGATAAGTATCATTTGACTTTCAGGTTCACAAACTGATTATTTTACATCTGACTATTAAAAAGAAGTATTTTTGGACTTTGACCATTTAACCCAGAATCTGAAATCACTCCATAGTGGTATTTGTTGAAAGATCACCAAGTTCCCTTATACCTCTGGGATTAACTTTGTATCTATAATTAATTTCCCCGCAAACATCTTGTCCACTAAAGCACCTATGAAATTAGTTCAAGTCTTTAACCAAGGACTAGCTGCTGGGAAAACTACTAAAGGCATCCCCACTTGAGATTCCCCTTTGATAAAAAGTACGTCTTGAAATCTGCCAGTTAGCCATCTGCCATATGCCTCACTGATCTCAGACAACAAATGCTCTTTAAACAGTACTGTGGTCCAGCTTCAGATATCTCGAGGAAGTGGGATGGACACATCTTTCTGCTTCATTCCAAAAATACTGTAACTTTTTATATGTTGTTGCAACTTTAGAAAGCCTAAATCCCAAATGTGAAGTAAGATATTACTTATTTCAAATACAAATTCAACATGTAAAACACTCTGAAAAATTGGAAAGGACTGGATTAGAAACCACATTCCATTGACTTGAAATAAGATTATGTTGGCAGAAGTTATCTCAGTTATACCTAAAAGCTACATTTAATAATGATCCTTTATTTTAAAGGCATTATTTTTACCTCTGTTAGCCATTTATAATGGACTCTTTCACCTTTTTGGACCCTTTGTATTTAGCTAGTAACTTATATTCAGCATCAATTTCTTCTTACATAAATGTTTTAAATTTTATGATTTATAAAAATATTTTCTAAAAATGTTTTATCACTGCTTCTACATAAAGACAGAATTTAAGAGCCTCTATTACTGGCTTAGACCAAGGGTCCATCTGGCCTAGGGTTCTTTATCCAAGAGTGGCCACGAGCACTAGCTGGAAGCAGTATGGACAGGGTAAACATATATGATACTTCCCCTACATACACATTCCTTGACTCCAATTGTTTTCAGTCTGGTGTATTTCCTGAACCTGGTGTGGGTTTTTCTCATTCTGCAGCAGATTTTTCTTCTCAGTCCTTGCCTTGTCCTTGAACTAATCTAAATTTTCATACTCATATGTCTTCTAGTACAAAAATACCTCATTTAATACTTTCCACAAGGAAGCACCTCTTTCTTCTTGGTTTGTTTGCCCTTCTGATGAGCTTCATTTGTTACTTCCTAGTTCTTGCATTAGAAGACAGACAGCAGACACTCCCTGACTACCCTCTCTATGATGATTGTGTAGAGCTTTCTACACCACCTTTCTGAATTCTTAAGCCCCTTTTGTCTAGGCTGAAGACACTGATGCCAGAACTCATTCATGCCTCCAACTGAATTCAATCATCCTTGGTGATTTTCCAGAATTTTTTGGTTTTTGTGTGCCTTTTTTTTTTTTTTTTTTTTTTTAAATGTACCAGAACCAAAAGCATTCAAAGTCTGGGTGAAAAAGGGACTTCCACAAATGTATAACCAAGGTTTCTTTTCTTCATTTTCCATTGTTTTCCTATTTATTCCTAATGTTCAAATTACCTTTTTGACTGTTTCAAAGCACTGAGATCGTGTCTTCAGAGAGGTAGCTCATGAGAGGTAATGGTCAGTGCAGAGGCCATTATTTTATAGGTATAAGCTATACATACACATTTATCTGAACTTACAATCACATTTTCCATTTCATTTTTCACTTACTCTTACTTTTTTTTTTGTTGCTCACATTCTACTCTTGCCCTACCTTGAATAACTTAGAATTATCAAAAATTTATTCTTTGCTTCTCCCCTTTATCAGGCCCTTTATGACTATCACTTCTTAACCAAGACTGATTCTGTTCAGTGTCATTTTGTATTTTATTACAATTTGGTTACAGTTGTGCTATATTTAAGTTAATTGCTTTAAGGTTTCAAAATAGGGCCTTTTAAAGGTCCAAATAAACACAGTACTGCCTGGAGTCATGGTCTGCTCACACATAAGCACTTCAGTCAGATCATAGCCATAACTGCTAGTTTTTAATTTTCCAGTTAATTCTTCTCCTCTATCAGAGTAAAAATTGATATCAAGTCTCCCATATTGACTAAGGAACTGGTTTAATAAGTTGTCATCTGTTAAATTTATAAATTGTCCTCAGAGAGGTTGAAGTTGGCAACTAAAATGTGCTTCCAAACATTTCTGTAGCTTTCAATTATCCAAAAAGTTCTTAATGAACATTTATTTAGTTCTTAAGACTATTTCTTAGTATTCAATTTTTTTCGTATTGTTCATAAAAAATTTAGCAGCAGAAAGCTATTCTGGCAAGCTCTTAAACAATAACACTTTTGAAAAATATAAGATACTTTACACCTCTTTCATCAAGGACAAGCCTCCCTTGAATAATCTCATTTCCTTTAAGAAGGAAACAGAGTAAAAGTGCCAGAAGGAAGCTGGCAGATAGTTACTGTAGAATACTCATGAATGATATTTTGTTCATGCATTCTTTCTGCACAGCCTTACATCCAGTTTAATGACCTGAACAGCTTAATAATGGTTATCTCTGCGTGCAGATGTTTATGTGAGGGTCTAAAATAGACCAAAATGGACAACAGCATTGCTTTTTAAAACATACCACAGATTTGTTTCACTACTCAGAGAGATCTCACACTATCAGTGTTTCTATTCCTAAAACACATTTTCAAAGTAAAGTTTAAAGGCAGACCTCTTCTTTCAGTTCTGCAAAGTGAAATTTGTCCATGCTCTTGTGCTCTTCATATATGTAACCCCTGTTTGTAGATTTCAGTATAAAAAAGCCTTTATAGAATTATATTATTATTTAGGGCTTTTGAATTGTTTTTTCAAGACAGCACATTGACTATTAGCACTTTTATCAATAGAATTCATTTATTTTTAATAATGATACTTTTTACACTCTGTCAAGCAGGTTCCCACAAAGCAGTGGAGTTGGGAATTTTCATCATCTCTATTATATTAGAATTACAGCAAAATATACTGAATTAAGATATACTGGATTGAGCCAGAAAGTCCAAGAAAGGATAAAAACTTAAAAAAAAAAAAAAAAAAAAAAAAAAAAAAAGAAGAGTGTTTAAAATGCCTTGCTTTCCTCTGTGCTAATTTAGGAGTATTTCTAACTAACCTGAAAAAGCTACAGACATATGAGGGGGAAGTGTGGAAAGCATCTGTGTAGGGAAGCACAGACAAAGTAGAGATGTTAGCAAAACCCTGTACAAGAACAAGAATCAGGATACCAAAAAGAAATTTAGTTTGAAAGACAAAAGAGACTTTCTGTACCACCATTTCAATAAGAAATGACTCTTTCCACTTCTAGATATAAAACCAAATGTAATCAAGGAAATGGACAACAGAAAAGAAAATAAGGCAAAAAGACAGATTATTGCTACCCATGGGACAGCAGATTTCTTTTAAAATAATTATCATTAAACAAAAGGGAAAACGGCACAATTTTTTTAAATTAGTTACTCACTTAAGAAGGGAGCACACTAAACAAATTAGAACAAAAAAAAGCTGAGTGTCTATGGGGACATCAAGGTTAACTGTTGATAAGAAAGATTAAATGGCTTTTAGTACAACGTTGTTATCAAACAGTACAAAAAGCATACTTGAAAATACCTCTTAATACACAGCAAAGAATTTATTCACCTCCAGAGTTCAGGATCTACTGTTTTCATTCAGAAAGCTATTAGCTGCAGTGGACTGCAAATTGCCACGGTCATTCGGAGCAATGATTCTAACATAAACACACTTTGCTTAGCAATTAAAAATATGTCTGCTTCTAGATAAGTGAGGGTTGCATGACTGCATTTGAATAAATAAACCATGCTTTCTAGCATCTGGTTTGATACTGCTCTAGTATCATATAACTGCAGCAGTCCTTATGTACCAGATCTGGATAGAGTTGAGACGACAAAACTTTGCTGTGAGGGCAAACTACTTACAACTGTCTAGATTTCTTTTCTTATGCTGGGCATCAGCAGAACGAGAGCTTCAGTTTTCTTGGTGGAGTTGGAGATGGACAAAGGGAAGGAAGAAGACTCCAATTGGTAAAATAGCCAAATGCCTGATCTCAGCAGTAAAAGATACATGAGATCTTGAGCTATGGTCCTTCACACATTAAACCTGGATCCTCTTTGGTTTTCATACACAAATGCAGCATTTAAAGTTACAGTTGATATTTCAAACCCAAGTGTCTGCCACCTATCCATTCTCTTTCAGAATGCACACCAATTTAACTGTGTATCCAGTAGGACTGAAGGTGATCAGCACATCACTTTACCCTAAAATTAAGAACTTTTATGTGATTTCCAAAATTCTGTATAAAATTGACATAAAACATCATGTACACAGATGCATAACCCATGTTCAAGTTTTTCAAATAGGAACTCAGATCTGAATTCTGCTTTGGCTCTATGAAACTGTGTATTAACTATTCTGATTTCTCTCTTTCCCTCTCTCCTCTTTCTACCTCTTTCAACTTCTTATGAAAAATAGGTATGCAAAGTGAGACTTTTCCAATGGCAGAGATATACAGGCAGCACAGAGAGACAGCAACCTGCATGTGAAACAAGTGCCCCACACAATAGTTTATCACACACTCTGAGCACACAAAAAGGGTTGTCCTCATTTCGGTGAGGAATAACTTTGAAAGGCTCCACACTGCAGCAAAAGCATTTGCAAAATTCCAGCATCTTTCAAAATAAAAAGTATCCAGGAAACTCTTACTGCAATAGGTCAAACCCAAGAACTACATCCACATCTACAGTTAATAATAATAACAATAATAATAATAATACTGTTAACAAGGTCTTTACATTTTACACTGTTTCACATATTCACATCAAGAAAGGAAATACAATTACCTGAACAAAAAGCTGTATGAAACCAGCAGGCAAGGAATTTCTCAAGCCTATCACCATATGATCCTTTTTTCTCAAAAACATTTGTTTATAACATTTTATCAAGCAAAGTACTGCAAATCCTTGTGATAAAGGTTTTCCATTGATATTTTCTATATTCACCAAAATTTCCAACATCTGTTATTATGGAGATTTCTATGTGCTCAGATTGAAAGAATCCAAAAATAAGTAAACAAGAGTAGTGAATAAATCCCTGGCACTCTGAAATCATAAATATCACTATAAGGGCTATTAATAATCTACCTAAATGGGAATGGCAGCCACAGAGAAGTAGCACAAAAAAATAAGGTTTATGTATTAAGTTAGAAAATATGCTGACTGATCCAAGAATTGCAAATTCAGACAGGTGGATCAGCTCATTGCACAAATAATTTAACAAGTTGTGCTAGCAACAGAATGCTGCTGAAATATATCAAGAGAAAATACCTTAAGGGTCTGATCAAGATTAATTTATTAAGTAATTTTATTAATGAGGTATGGCTGTAAAGAAGATTCTCTATGTAAAACTAATCAGGTTTGAGGTCTGGAGTAATAAGATGAAATTTAATATTACATAATGCAAAAATATGCTCTTCAGAGAATTTCTGCTGCAAGTTATAGGTTTGATAGCTGAAAAGAGATGTACTTGCATATCCAAATTAATCACTCAGTAACCATAGGCCACAAAACAGCCATGAAGAAAACCAAATATAATCCTGAAATTAATCAGGAAAGGTTTTTAAATCTCACTTACAATAGTGTGAAAAATACTCTCAGCCTCTGTACTCAAAAAAAAGTGAGTTCCCATAAGAACAAGCAGAGTCAAGACTTTGTGGAATAGTGAGACTTTTGCAAAGGCACATGAAAACTACTTACTTGCTCAGCATCACATAAAAGTCTAAGAATGACACCTCTCTCAACACATAACAGAGGCAGAAGTGCCATGCAAACAAAAAGACAATGCTCGCCCTGCCATAAAGAACTTTTTTGTGGAAATTGGATGAGGCTTTTTACCTGCAGCACGTGAAATTAAGACTGTCTTCAAAAAGAGTAGGCTAAAGCTGTAATTAGATTAATACAGAGTTTAACATGGGTTTTGCCTTTCCCAACGAGAAGACTAGAGCTGATGACTCAAGACACCCCCTTTTGTACTGTTGCCTGTGCTCCCAAGTTACCACTTACAAAATTTACACACACAAGTAACAACAACCAGCAGCCATACCATTCAGCTGTTCTACCACTTTCTTTGTAACTTCAAAGAGTTTTCCAAAGGCCTTCAGCACAATTATTCCCATTTTATAGAAAAGGAAACAGAATTGAAGTAGCTTGAGACAGGCACCAAAAAATGCCATCAGAAAGATCAGGAATAAAGAGCAGACTTCCCAAATCCAGTTGTAATGAGAGGTATTGCCCTGTCTTTATACAAATCAGTGATGGTTGATCCATACATTCAGTCATGTCTAAGAGAACTTGTCTGACAAACAAGAAACACCTCAGGTAACACCTGGATAGACACTTAGGGCCAAAAATCTCAAGGCTTTCAAGATCAAGCTCAAAACATGCATGGCAAGATTTCTGTGAGCAAATAATGATGACAGCTAAGGACCTGTCTCAGTGGCCCTTATAATGCCATGTCCTTAAGTGGAGTGAGTCAAAGTGCTCATTCAATAGGAAATATTTCCTGGAACCCCTCTCCTCTCTCCAGCCAGTCCTTGAAAACCAGTAAGAAAAGAAACAGCCTGAGCAAATGGCTCCGTTTCTCTGCAGTACACATCTGAGAACAGAAATCAAACACTGAGCAGGATACACAGGTGAACGAAAGCCAGATCCATGGGATGTGTTCTAACAGCCAGCTTCTTTAGTTTAACAGAGAAGGACTGTGTGCCTCAGCTCTCAACCCTCTCATTTTACTTAGCATTATGTCAGAAAAGGTCATGTTGCAAAATATAAACAAATTGCTCACATGGAGCAGATTTCCTAGGATTCCCCAAGTTCCTCATGCTGTTCTGAACCATAAGAATATCTTTTCCTACAGACATAAGCCTACCAGATAACTCCTAAGTCTCATTTATACCTGTGGGATATACTCAATTCCCAAGTCTCATTTATATATCTGGCATATATTCATACCTGGCCCGAAAAAAACAGAAACCAAATTTCTGGCTACCTCCCCTCCCTCCCGTATCTCACACACACACAGAGGACTGTGTGCTTATCTTCTGCTGATCCAGACACTAAAAATCATGGCAAAATTCAGTTCCGACATCAGACAGATGCAGTATGACATCCCCAAAACTTCAGAGCCAGCATATCAGATGTGATAGCTCTCACAGATATATTAGTTCTCTACTGCCAACATTTTGAGGCTCTATCAATTGCAGCCTGGCTCACTGGTTATGCACCAAGTTTCCCTGTCAGGGGTCTCCGACCAGGCTAATTTTGCAGATGGCAATAACCACCTAATCAATCCATGTCTTTCTAAGCCCTAATGGAGCACCTGCACATCCAGGCATGAATCTTCCTCCTGACATCCTCCACAAACATAAATTACAAGTTTAGTGCATGCACCGGACAAGTCTCAGTGACCCCTTGACAGGGCAAACAGAGGTCATGCAACAATCTGAATTTCAGCACCCACTATTTCCAGCCTCCCGTTTTCTGAATTTTAAAGCTTGGAGCTGCAGTTAGCATCACTCTCAGGTCTCAAGGGAGCACAGCTTTGAAGTGATGTCTCATTTCTAAGCCTGATAACGTATGCAATGTTTCCATTAGGAAGTATTGCAGTGTAACAGAAGCAGATCTCTAGGATGAAATGGTTCTGAGGACATCAAATTCTTATTTTACAAGAGGGGGAGGTAGCTGTGGCCTACCTCTGCAATGGACTGGATACACTTTAGTGGTTGGAGCATATCCTTCAGTTTATTAATCCATTTTTTATGCGTCAAGAGGGTCCTGCATTGCCAAGGCAAGCATGGTAAGATAATAAGGAGATTCACTTGAAAACCAGTAAAATGATAGTGGGGCCAAAGCCATCTTACTCATGACTAATACCTTGTCTGTCAAATATCATGCCATGCAAAAACACATGCATGTAGGTAAGGAATATCCATCATGTCTTAGCTACCTTTGCATCCCAGACACCTCTTCAAAAATTCACCATCCAAGGCTCAGAAAGGTTCTCTGGTTTATAGAAGAAAGGCTGTGAAGACAATCAGATGTCATGAATGAAGCCCACTGATACCAGAGGGGGTCTAGGGTCAGGTGCATAATTAATAATCCTTTTTAACCCTGTACATTCAAGCCAGTTATAGTTAACCAAGGACACAATGGGTTGGTCACTTGGTAGGCTAGAGCCACAGCTGTGACTAGAAATAGCACAAGGTGCTAAGCTCACTGATGGATTCATTGTATTCACTGATGACACCATCAAGGCTCTGTTACTGCTCAGTAATGCATGCCAAGGCAAGTACCTGTGGAACAGCCTCTCCTTGCTAAGATCATTTCAGTTTCCTGCTATTAGCATACCCGAGCCTTACCAACCCTGTCACTGGATTTGGATAACAACAGCTAATATTTCCTGATGAATTTAACTTTCACAAGCTTGTCTAATCTTCCTTTTAATGTACTTTATACTTCTAGTCTTCCCTGCCTCCTATATTGATGAGTTTCACATTTTTATTGTATGCTACATACTTGTTCTTCTTTTAAGTATGATGCCTGACAGCTATATTTCCTGCTCCAAGTTCTTGCCTTATAAGAAACGGTACATAATCACATTTGCTTCTGCAGTTGCATCCTACCTGTAACTTTACAGACTTATTCCGCTTAATGGGGGTCTTTTCATACCAGAACCTCAACTCTCATTTGTGTCCTCTGAGTATTTTTTCTACTAATTTTCAATACAGGCTGATCATCTGATCTCCCACCCCACAATAATGTCAGAGCTTTCTATAATTTTGCTATCACTCTCATTGATAATTCTGCTTAATTTTCCATCACCATCAAGCTTTTTTGAGCCTTTCATCCACCTAATTTCTGTTGAAAAGGACCCTGACTGCTAACTCAATTCAAGACAGCATGTCAGCTATTATCTGAGCCAGAAACACGCACTGTGAAGAAAGGAATGCTAAACAAAAGGCAATGCCAAACAAGTGACCTCATTCTATCCCTGCTACCCTTGCCCTGGTCATGTCTACAGCTTGCTGGCACAGGCAAATAAAACCTTTGGCCCTTTCCCTTGTTCTCACAACACTGCAGCCAAGGGCAGCCCAGCCCACACCAGAGCAAGTATCTCTGTTGAGCAGGCAAGAAACCATGAGAGATGAGGTTGAGGCACCTCCACAGATCCTTTGAATCCTTCATTTTCCACCAGCGGTACCTGTGGGAACAGCACTATTGAGCAGCTCCAGCTCTGCAACAAAATGATAGCCAATCTCACTTAAGATAAAAGGTGACAAAGTGCCTTTGTCCCACTTAATGATAAAAGGACGGAGTAGGATCCCTGCTCAGTATCGGCAAGCTGCGGCACAGCCTGGAGACGCCCAGACCTTGCCCCAGTGCACACTCTGGGAACTGGGAACAGCTCTCCTGTTATGCCAAACCCTATGAAAATCAATTAACCCTTGCAACATAAGTCACGCACTCTGGAGTGTATTTCTCCTCTTAAGGCTAGAAAAGGGCAGGACTGGCCAAATTGGGTATGGGTTCACTTTACACCACTGTTCCCCAGTGAAGAAAGAAGGAAGTCAAGGCAAAGCAGGGACGCAAGAGTAGTGAAGTTCAGAAAAGCCTTGAAGTTCAAAAAACCCACCTCTGAAATGATATTTTCTTCAGATTAGAGTTTCCTGAAGTCCACCAGGGACTGAGGTTCAGAGCCCCTTTTATTTTCTGCCTATTGCTTACTTAGTGAGGTATTCAGCATCTCCCCCTTTATACCCTATCTTTCAGGGGGAGTGAAATGAGTCACTATTTACCAACTGAGAAAAGACAGGAGAGAAAGAATCTCAAGGTAGATCTGGAGGGAAAAAAGACACATCTTTCCGTTTTCCGTTAAAGTAATGTGGTTTCTAACAGTGAGAGTGTGTTGGTGAGAGACAGAGACCTTCCAAAAAAGTACACAAATATTTCTGTAACTAAATCATTATATGAATTATTCCAAGAGCAGAAAAGGTTAGAAAGCAATCTTGTGTCACCCTAATCTACTGTTTGGAGAAGTAAACTCTTCTCCTCTCAGATCTTTGTAGACACAAGCAGAAATGGCACATGTAAAATTTTGCTACTTCTTTTCTCGTGTTAGGATGGTTAAAAAGTTCAATCATTAATTATACTCATTACAGCGCTGTCTTTGTCATAACTAATGTATCTACTGACAGCCTAAGGAAATCACAGACATATGTGTTAACAAAAAAACCAAAACCTGAGTGCCACAGAGGACAGATAGTGCTGTTGTCAAGGTCAATGAAGCCTGTGAGCATCATGGGGGTGAGACACTCAAATCTCCAGGGATCAAGATAAAAGATGGTATTAGAAGAAGCAGAGTATCTTGTTTTTCAGAAGGAGTTTTAATGCCTAAGATGCCCTAGTAACTGATGCACAGCACAAAAGCATCAGGTAAGGTGGAACTAAAAGGTAAAATGATCAGGAGGTAATGGACAATGACGTAAAACAAGGATATTAGAAATTATATTTTCCTTGCAAGCATTTAACTACCCAAAGATCTCTGGAGGTGCTAACTCCTACTTCTCAACTTTTTGGCTAATTAATTTTTTCCCATTTTAAAAGTCTCATTTTAATTAGTTCCCAAGTTGAGCTGCCATGAAGAGGTTTTATTTTCCTTCTCTTTTTTCTGTATGTAAAAAAGACTGGCTTCAAAAGTACGTACTCATTAAAAATAATTAGTTATTTAAATACCACTGAAATATATTCAAGGACAGGAAAAACAAGTTGTTGGGGTTTTGTCATAATTTAGTTGCTTAGCATCACAACAGAAAAAAAAAGCCATATATTTAAATATAAGAATGCTACCAAGGAGATTTAGTCTTGAAGTCACTAGTGTTTAAAGAGAGACTCACATCCTTTAGTCAGACCATGGGCAGGTGCTTACAACAGTTGCCGTGACACACTTCATAGTTGTCTTCATTAGAGCTTAGAATTTTTCTTTCCATAAAATACAGCACAAAGAGGCACATGCAATAGAGTCACTACCACAGTAAAATGTGAAAATGGCATACCTGTCAATTTATTCCTCACATTTACATAGCTGTTTTAGCCTTCAATCAGGATTTTCAGAGTTATAAGTAAATAAGTACAGAAGTAAACCCTTAGGTCAATACATATCTGTAACACATTCATCTGTTGACAAGCTGGCAATTAATGTGGATTAAAAATGAAGTCCATGAAATGTTATGTTATATATTTGAAGATTATGTAGTAGTTTTTTAAACTACTCATGCCTTTCATATAAGCCTTTCCTTGCAATATGGATGTTATTCCAAATAGAAAATTAAACCAGCAAGACAGGAATTTCTTTTTCTTTTGTATCTCCTAACTAGATTATTCTATCTTATTATTATTTTACCCAGGAAAAGCCCAAGAAGTATTTTTCTAAACCGGACTGAACATTTTGCTCATCAAGGAATGGAGCAGTCTTATTGAATGGAAGTGTAGGAAGTGTATGTCATGTAAAGCAACCATCAACACAAATACAGGTTTAACCAAATACAGGTTCAACTTAAAATTTACCAGTGCCAGTAACATAAATGAATGCAATGCCTTTGATTCAGGAGTGCAATAACACTGTTCTAATTTACACAAATACACAGTTTAATTATTTCTCTGTAATGCTGAGCTTCCTTACTGTTTTCTAAAGAGAAGCATGATAGGATATCCCTATCAAAATATTTAGGTTATCACTTGATTCAATTCTACTTAAAGTCTACAGTTTTGCAACCAATTTACATTTAGCATTCATTTCTCATGCATGAGTTGACCCACTCACATATGCAGTAAATTCATGCCTTTGGGGATTTTTCTGGACTGCTTGCTTTATTTCCACCACACGACTCATTTTATTTTGTCAATACAGTGAGCAAGGTTACAGTCATCTTGTCAAATTTATTTATTTAAATTAGAATCAGAAAAACTGTACTACTCCCTGTGGAACTTCATGGAAAACTTTTTGAAATTTTGAGGCTACATAACTTCTGCAATCAACTGATTTCATATGAAAGCACTGATACAAAAAAAGAAAGCAATAGTTACAGTAATTTCTTCTGTAAACTTATAAAAAAGACTTCTGAAACCCTATAAAAATATAATAAACCACAACAATATGTATCATATTATACTTGCTTAAAAAAAGAAGAGAAAAAAGATTTTTCTAAGCAACCCTATAGAATAAAGCCATATGGAATAAGATCATTTAAGAAGCAGCTATGTAGGTGTCACATCTGCTTGCTTTGACTATCAGAGATCCATTTAACCTAAAATATTTCCCCCTACATCTCTTGAGGATTCACGTTTGAGAAGCTTCATTTGAGGTCACTTACCATTCTCACAGTGGGGCTGCTGAAAGGGAACCTTCCCTAGGCAGAAGTTGTCCCAAGGTCATACGCCATTCAAGTCCAAATAAATTTGTATGTAACAGAAAGGAACTTCCATTTTACACAATTTGCTAATGTGGTGTTTCTTTCACACATTAGTAGCTTACCAGAACCTCAGTACAGACTTGCAGATAGTGTTCCAGTGGATTTACCCAAAGACCTATCTGAATTTACACATCTAATGCTATTATGGGCAGTATGACATATAATATACTCACTAACAGCACTGTAAGTCCTTATTTCTAATGCTAACAATTTTTCCAAATGCAGTTATGCATCAGGCAGGGGTTTGTTTTCCAGCTTCTCAAAGACAAAATGTTTCTGCTCTTTCTAGAGAAGAGTTATGCACCTTTCCACCTGTGTTACATAAGAAGCAGCTTCATAACAACATCACTGATAGACTCTAATGCCTCTCCTGCTCTGGACCAGGAAGTTGACCTTCAGCAGGTGAGGAATGTCACCTCATTAGGGATATCTGTTCTACTACTCCCATGGAATATGGTCTACCACTGAGTTATACATTGCTGAAAACTGAACATCCACCCGCTCAGCAGAAATTTAACCTTCATTTAAGTCAACTAAATTATTCAGTTCCACCTGTACTGACAGTTTCACACAGAATTACTATAATGACTATCTGACATTCTAAAAAGTATCCTTCAAGTTGGCATTCTGGGATCTAAAAATACTGTTTCTTCCCACATGTTGGGAGCTATCGTTATGTAAATCACATGGATTAAGAAAGAGAGACAGAGAAGAGAATCCAAAAAATTATGGGAAAAGAAAGAGAAGTCAGTGCCACCCCACATGAATCACGAACACACTGCTCTGGATTCTCAGCAATCTTTTCCTCCCCAACAAACAACTGTAAAATTCCCTAGCAAAGGCTATGCCTCTACTTCTAACAGGAGGCTACAGAGAAGATAATGGTTTACTCTAGGTGCTACTTACTGCCTTAGCATGAATAATCTCTGCACTTTAGTTCTTCATTTAAGTAAGAACCACCTATCCATGGCCTCCATATCCTTCAAATTGGAGGATTCCAATACCTTCTTATTTCTTAGACAACTCTGGCAACAGTGTAATTGAATACAGTTAAAGAAGTGAGAAAGAAGCTTTGAGGAAAACTCCACAAAGAAGTTACAAGGTTTTTTTACATTTTATGATGTGTGGAGTATCAAAACATACAGTAAATAAACAGTAAATGAAAGAAAATACTAGAAAGCTGAATATTTGGTGACTATTGCTCTACACAGGGATCACAGCAGAAAGAAGTGACAAAGCAGCATGCCACCAAATATCTTCAGAATTTTTCCTGAAATTGTAGGTAAAGAATTCATATACACAGGAACTAATTTAACACCATCTCTCTCTAATTTTGCGTAATATTTTGATAATGATCAGTAAAGAAAGATTTTACATTTTTAAGTAGAATACACCTTGAGGTTTCAAATGAATTCTCAATGCTTTCCATTTTCTCATTTAGCACAAGTTCTATCTAAAATATTACTTACATTTCCTTAGATTAATCATTTCTTAAGAATGTGTTAAGTCATTTTAAACATTTCTGAAAGCTTAAAAAATATAAAACCTATGTAAAACTCTGAAAAAAAATACTCATGGTCATTGAAAATTAATGTAATTCTTTTGCTAAGTCATTTCTAATGCATTTTTAGGACTTTACATTTAAAGGCAGAATGATTTCTGCCTACTGAAAATTAGAAGTCAAATATACTTCAGTACAGAACTATCAGAAAGTCAAAGGACCTGAGGCTTCTCAGAATTTCTATTTCTATGTATCTATACAAAACAAGCTTACAAGATCAATCCACAGAAGGAACAAGGCTGGATGTGACTCTGTGCATGTAGGTTCACTGCACAGGAGCACAGCAGGTGCTCCACCTTCTTGAAGAGATACACTCATATTAGCAACAGGAATGACACGTTCAACCTTCTTGTTTCCAGACAGAAAAAATGCTGTTGAACACAACTGATAGATGCTTAATCACATGAGTTATATGCAGATATTTGAAGTGCAGCTGTGTGGAATTAAGCTTACAGCAAACCAGATAATGCATAGCTCTTGGAGTTCATGTTAAACTGTCAGAGGTACCAAGGGCAGCAGAAGGCAATCAGTACCGGGGCGCATGTGGCTGACCACGCCTGCCACGGACGCGCAGCACTCGCGGCACTGCTCAGCACGTGCTAGTCAATCTATGTTAGCTGACACAACTATCATACATAAATAAATGCTTATTTTTCCAAAGAAACAACAGCAACATAAAAATCATGCTTAGGAGTATAGGAGCTTAGGAATAGAGTATGAATGACTTCAGAAGCAGTTAAATCCCAGCATTGCCTAGAACAGCATAAGCTCTATTTGTATGTGATTTAAAATGCTTACCCCATCTCTTCGTTGATGTGCCAGGGTTGGTTTTGTGAAATGTAGACATTGATGCTGCTGTTAATTTTTCTTGTTCCCTATTCTTCTCCTTCACTTGAATTCAGTGGAGGGAAAAAAAGCCCTTAGAGACAAGTATCAGCAGGCTTTGTGCCATGAATCCTACAAATGGAGCTCTGGGCCATGTTGTTAACAACTTCGCCTGCCAATTTTCTCTACAATCCGTTTTGGCAATTTAAGAGACCATTTTATGTTTGAGCAAGTAAACAGATTGAAAAACTCTGCCAATAGCTTCCAAATAGGGAGCCATGGCTCAGTATCTGTTAGGGACAATTTCTAATTTCAGATGTGCAGATGTGAACAACTACAGTAGCAATGTGGTTTGTGTCCTCCTTTAGTTGCTACTGAAGATGTATTTTTATCACATCTGAGGTAGTGTCCAATTCCTTATCATTTGCGGTTTTATCCAGATAACAGGTGTTCAGTTGATTCAAATCATGGGGGAAATCCTGTCCTCCTCTGCATCCCCTGAAGCTGTACAAATTTAACTGGATGTAGAATGTGAACCTTGATAATTAAAAACCCCACACCATGCACCATATTTTATTAAAGACATTTAAAGACAATTAATACACAGCTTTTTTCATTAGAACCCAATACAACACTTTCAAGAATGCTACAAGATCTTCACGCACTCTCTGCATCCAATACAGGCTTCACTAACTTCAGTGAGGATTTCAATTCCTGATACTTGGGAAGCAATTCCCTTACGCCATAGAGGGGTGATTCAGAGACCTTCTCTTCATTAACTCTATTGTCCTTCCTAAGTTCTTCACCAAAATAGGATACCTTGGAAATGTGTTTTTCAAAGCAGATTTAATGTTTTCTTATTTTCCTTCTTTGCATTAAGGCATAGTTTTCATTTCAGATACAATCCAAACCTACTGGAAAATGAGTCACATACAAACAAATTAACTGCATGACTTCATTTTGCTGTCTCTCCAAGAGACGAAGGGCACAAATGTGTGGTGCTTCCTGGTCCTAGATGATTTAAGTTCATACCAGCATTAATGCGGAAGTGAGGAATGCTTTTATATGGGCTCTTAATGCAATGAGCACAACCACTGTGAAAGCTTCCATGCATCCTTCCAGCCATACAACCAAGCCAGCAACCTCTACTATCCAAGCACTGGCCTTTATCTTAATGAAAGCTTCTCACTCCATCAATTTGTATGGACACCTGTTTTCTTTTATACTTTGCAGACATTTACCAGAAACATATTTAAGAAAGAGCAACTTATTTCACATAGGATAAAACACGCTTCAAGTCATATATCTAGACATAAAAGTACAGTGGCAGTAAGCTGCAGCTCATTGCTGCAGACTGCTGAAAGTGTTCCATTTCCCCAAAGAAAATATTACTAGATTGAGTTTCTACTCCCTCCTTTAGCCCTGTGTCATGATAGACCAATGGTCTTTTGTTGTCATTTTTATTTATTCTGTTCCTTTTGCCACCTTAACTTTTTCCTTGCAAAACCAGTTTGCAGTTAGCTTAATTGCAAAATCACCTATAAAAATAAATGGGGTTCGGTTGGGATTTTTTTAATTTTGAGAATCATTGCATTCATATTGAAAATCCTTTCGAAGTTCAAGATGGACAAAAAACACTGCAAGATCCTTTGACAAAATGTACACATTTCTCTGTGTGAACAGTATACATTTTTTTGTGTATTGACTACATATTCAATGCCAAAATCTGTTGTCCATCTGCAGAACTAGGCTAAAAAATCATGAGATACTGGGGCAAATTTCATTCTTTTCTACGAAGCTGCATTCTGGTCCTGATACTTCCATAAGAGCCATAAAATAAAGTCCACAAGTTTGGTCTAAATCTTCAGAGGAAGGTGGCAAAAATAACAACCAAAATTCAACCTCCTTTATCCACCCACTCTCCTTCCAGTCCCCCCATGATTTTTTTCCTCAAAAGGTTTATATTCATAGCTCAAGAGATCCTTTAAAAAGTCAGAGCACTGTGCTAATATCCATATGCCTCCAAACTTCATATCAGGACAAACAAGACAATCTTTTAAAAATATTTATGCTACTTAACATTTATTATTATAAAATTTATTTTGTTATTCTTTTTCGTCAAGGATAGCTACAGAGTTAACTGTTCTCACTTACCCCTTCAATGAAGTAGTTACAATTTTGGTTCAGATAGGCTCTTTGAGAAGTTTCTAGTACTTCAAGGTGAAATCAAACCAAAACTGAAAATTAAATAGATATATTAGTATTCTACTTTTCTGTATCTGAAAAATAAAATTATTTTAGAACTATTAAAGTGCTTACCTTTTAGTGTCTTGAAACCTTAATTAGATCCTTAGTCCATGATGTATACTGCTTATCTGACAAATACAGAAACTACTCTGTGTGGAAGGCATTTCTATAATTCAGGAGCTTTCTAATTAAATTGAAGATGTGGCCAACGCAGAATTATCTTTCTAGGATATAATGCTATAAATTGTTATTTCAGTGTAAACAGAAATGAAATGCAAGTTCTTTTATCATGCATATTTTAAAATTCCATTCTGCCCTTCAAAACTAATTATTTCTAATATAGTCCCTGATTTGGAATCTCTGTCAGCTACATACATAAAAAAACCAACTCTCTATAATTAAGACTGGATTGAACAAATCTATATTGTTAAGAATTGGGTGGTTAGAAATGAAGAGAAAGGAGTCATACATACAATGACCAAGGGAAAAAACTGAAATAAAACCGCTTTTCCCATTTTAAAAAGCTATTTCTGAAAAGGCAGGTAAGTATCTTTGGTTCAGGAACCAGACAGTATCATAAATCGTGCAACAAGATCTTCCACTAGGAAAGAAACCCCCTTGATCCACTCAAAAGTAGAGATGGTAAGAAAGCTCTTTCCCATGTCACAAAACTACTTGTTTGTTTTTATTATCTCCTTTTCCCACAACAGAAAACCAATGTGCTTTGAACAAGAGAGAGATAAGAGCATGCAAGTGAGCTGTGTCATACTACTCTGTACTATGATGTTGAGGGTACTGGGCTTGGGAGGTCTAAATAAATTTCTTGGCAGGTCAATATCCCAAAGTGAGCACCACAGGCCTGCTGCAGGGCACTCCTCTCAATCTCTCCTAACAGAGCAGACCTGTGCAAGGGATTAAGTATTCACCAGAGCATTGCTCATTTCATCTCCTTGATGCGTTCCAGAGCTACCCCACACAAAGGAATCACTCTTGCTTGAGGAAGCTATGTAGGTCGTGAGAGGACCTAATTTAAGTTCCGGGTCTGAATAAAAAATACAGCTGATTAAAACCAGGGAGTCACTGAAGTTTCCCAGACCCCAAATGGAAGTCTTAATGGCCATGCTTTTCACCACTCTAAAGGATACATTTTTCTCTCTTACAAGCCAGTAATTTCAGTTAGCCCCAGTACGAACATAAGAGATGAGCTTTTGTTCTCATCTTGTCTACGAACAGCAGCAGTTGCATGGCTCTTAAATCAACTGTTCTCTCCATTGGCCAAGGCTCCAGGAAATGAGCCCAAATTTTTCATCTCAAAGATTAGCTCTGGACATCAAAATCTTAACTAGTGAATGCTTTGGCAAGAATGGTAAATCTCCATTGCTGTGAAAAACTAGTATTTTTCAGTGACTTTTTTCTTCAATAATATCCCAACCTGAAAAAATTTATTTTCTTTCAAGTAAATAAATCCCATTATTTTCTTCTGATCATGCTTACACTGGGTGTCTCTGCTGCCGTGCTCCTATTTTATTACTACAGAGTGATTCAAAAACATTTTCACAAAATAATCCATAGGGACAAGTTCTTGCAGCAGAAGAATGACCAGAAGGGAAGCCAAGACAAGTGAACAGTATTGATTCTGCATCACTTCTAGTTCCACTAGTTCTTACCTATTTTATACATATCAGAACTTGCACTACGTATCACTCAATATTCCACCAGTGAGTTAAACATGCTACAAGAGAATACAATACAAATAAATAACTTTCTCAGTGAAAACACAAGTCAGGAAAAGTCCCATTTTTAAAAATCCCATTCCTGTAAGCTAATGGAATATGTTAGGTTTTGCTATTCGCCATTTGTCATCTTGCAGAGCATTGTCTTGCATGTATTTTCTTTTTAAACTCAGCATCAAAATTTTATCTGCTTCTAGAAAATTCCATCTTGCTTGTTATGCTAAATTTGACAGCCCCTGCTAAAAAAGAGACAAAACTTTTAAACTTACATAATCTATATACTTCATATGTAAATAAAAAGTTACAAAAGTATTCTTACTTGCTGACAAATCTATTAAAAGGGCAAAAAGTGTCAAATCATTTTAATAAAGAAAATACTTTGAGCATACTAGCTGAAAGCTGGACAGGTGAACACACATTGCCAATGTGCTGTACAAGTCCGTGGTACACAGTTACACACATTTCAAATCTGACATACACAAATCAATCACCAAAATCAGATTGTTCACTCGCACAGACTTCATCGGAAACACCAACAAACACGCCTTTTCTCAGACACACTATTTCTCCATCTGCAATCACTTTAGGTTGCAGTCACATACATTACTGATTTGTTCCTGAGTCCTTTTCAGTCTTTGTAACTCGGGCGTATCGGTCACAATACTGAACCCTCTTCCTTTGCTTTCTTCAAAGTCTCTTTTGTATTTTACCTACAGAATAGAAAATACAGAAGAACAGGGTTGTTTTCATTTTCCACAATGTGCCCCTAGCAATTTAGCTTTTTTTTTACTGTAAACAAAGCACTTGTGAAAGGCTTTCAGCCTTTAAAGGAGAAGCTTCCCTTCATCCACTAACAGAGATAGGCAGCAACTGGGCAAAATTCCCCAGTGCCCAAACAACTGCCTCCTCCAGGGATGCCATGGGCTCACCTCCATGAATACTGCAACTGTGGAAATATCACTCTCTGTGGTCATTTCATTCTCAGAGCAGTTTCCACAGAACTATAGCACTTATTCTCACACAAAGAAAAATACCTATAACTAAATCAGGAGGTCTTCTAACACACAGCTTCACATTCCATCCTTTCTTCATGATGATTCTACCAGTCTCTTTCCCGGTTGAAACATAAATTACATGGTAAAAAAATACTGCTTGAAAAGAGTATTTAGACCATCATGAAGCCAAACCTTTTTAAGTTATGGAATGGCTGCCTGTACAAGCTTAATTTGTCCCTCTTGCACATATGCATTCGGATATTGTCTTTAATCAGGTACTCGTATATTATCCTTTGTCAAGGCCCCCTGCTTTATTTTTGTACACAGCAGAGATGGTTCCATATGTGGTGTATCCCTTTTTTTGGACAGACTACTTAAATCCTACCATCAAGGTAGGAATATTACTTTCCCCAGAAGCTTTTATATAGCTCTCAATACAGCCATTAATCAATCTTCATAATGCACCCTAGAAAGTGGGAATGGCAATATCCACACTATTAGGGCAACCCGCAAATTGGGATAAAACAAGCTTAATTTCCAAAAACATACAGGGGCCTCAGGGTGTTCACTCTCAGACTCCTAACAGTTGAGTATGTTCAAATTATAGGCTTAGGTTACCTGTACAAATACCCCGTACTTCTGCAAATCAGTCTTTGGGTACTCAGCTTCAACATAAAGAAACAAGATGAAATCTTTGAAGTCTTAAGTCACTGTTGAGCAACAGACAAAATTCTGAAGCAACAACAGAGTCAGGACCCATGTCTCCATGGATAGATTCAGCTACCTTATCTGTAACAACTTCCTTTTACTTCCTATAGCCCCTGCTTTGCTCATTACAAGCATCCAGATTTTGTGACACCCTGGGAGAGCAGTAGCACAGACAAAGCAGGATTCTCCTTCACACAGCTGATAACCAGGAAACACCCAGAGCATGCACCAAATTCAAGGTTGGTTTGGGCTTATTTCACAAACAAGCACTTAATGTTATGATGGTGATGGCACAGGAAGAAATACTTCTAAATCACAGAAGTTGTTTCACAAGGCTATAGAATTTAATTTGTTCTCCCCATCCTAAACCTCAATCAGTATGTTCACAACTTTTGCTTTTTCTTTAACATAGCTCACACATAAGCACATCAAACAAATCCTTGAGACACGGCAGCAAATTATGACATCAACAAACTACCGTTTTTCCTGTGTTCCAGATTTAGAACTGGCTGTAGATTTCACACAAGTACAATATTTTCATGCCACCCTAAGACAAAGGAAACAGACACTTCCACTCGAGCTTTTGAGCAAACCATGGGCTGATTGGCCCATGTCTTTCTGTTCATCTCTCCCAGGTTCAACCCCTCTGCAACTTTCCTTCCATTTGACCACCATATTTCAGATATCACTTTGTCTCACTTTGAGTTTCTAAAGTAGTCTAGTCCATCTGTCCACAGCTTCTTGTTAAATCTCTAATCAAGGCACTCCAATATTCATTGCCTGTTGTCTCCCTTCTACCAAATGGCTCTCCATCTTCACACTGACTCTCAGAGGCTTCCCTAAACATACTGGGTGGACACACTATTCCAGGACTGTCTGGTGCCAGGAAAGACGTCTTAGGAGTATCTCTGAACTTTCTGTATTTGAAGTCATGCAAAACTTTATCAACATTGGACTTCCATGGCCAAGGATACATGACTAACATAAAAGACTCTTTCATTTCAGCAAGCTTCAACTCTTCAGCCCTAAATGCTAAGACAACTGAGCTGTTCAACAACTCAGTTGAACTCAATTGTTCAAAACAAACAAACAACCTGCCAATAATTCCAAGCAAGGGAATAGTCTCAGCCTTGGAAACTGTGGAGTATTTTGTACAAAAATTACAAATTTGGCCTGAAGCAGGCAGCTGACACAGAAATGTTCAGCCTTACTGCTTGGAGTTTACCAGAATCATGAGCAAATGAACATATCTTAGAAATCGGTTCAGCCCTACCTAAAAGAGAGATTACCTATTGTTAGAAAGAGCATTTCCTGTTATTAGATCCAAATGTACTAGCCATTACCTTCAAATGACCTTTATTCATCTTACAAAGGAACAGAAGAAGAAAGGGAGGGAACTAGATAGTTTTAACTTAATATTATTTTAATCTCCCAGTCAGATAAAAAGGGCTCCTACTCTCTATTAATAAATCACTTCACAGGAATAAGGTTAACTACAGTTCCCAGAGCAGCTATGTTGAAACCATTAAAAAAGCAAATTATTTAAAATATTAGCAGAGTTAAAATATGCATTATTGGATTTTGCTACCTAACTTCAAAATGTAGGTTTGAGTTATAAAAATCACAAAGTAATGTAATGTTTCATGAAGAACACAGCTCTGTGAAATGTGGCCCACTAAAACTCCTAGTTAGTGTAAGTTCAAAAGGAAAAATTACCTCAGTTTTGAGAAAATGTCAAATAATAAGGGTGCCAGCAGTCATTTAGAACTGAAAAGAATATTCTGTGTAGGCGCTGTAAACATCACTACAACAAATTATTTAACTGTACACCAGGGCTGTCTGGGATGGAGTTAACTTTCTTCGTTGCAGCCATTATAGTGCTGTGCTTTGTATTTGTACCCCAAACAGTGCTGATAACACACCAGTGTTCTGGCTATTGCTGAGCAGTGCTTCCACAGCTTCATCCTCAACACCATTCCCGTAGGCTGGGGGTGCATGAGGGGTTGGGAGGTGACACAGCCAGGACAGCTGACCCAAACTGACCAAAGGGATATTCCATATCTTAAAACATCATGCTCAACAAAAGGAAAAGGGGAGAGGGGACATGAGTGATTAAGGCAGTCTTCAGAAGCAACCACTATGTGTACCAAAGCCCTGCTTCCAGGAAGTGGCTGGACATTGCCTGCTGATGGCAAGCAGAAAATAAATCTTTACTATGCTTTGTTTCTGAGTGCAGCCCTTGCATTTTTCCCAAAAACACATAAGGGGTTGGGTTTTTTTTATTTTCTCCCTCTGTCCCACTGAGGAGCGGGAGTGAGTGAGTGGCTTGGTGGCCACCTGGCATCCAGTCAAGGTCAACCCATCACAAACTGAAACCCTTGAAATTTAGTTTTGAAATGGAAATGTGTAATCCCTAATGACTGAATCATAAATGCAGTCATTTCCTACAAAGATGATTTTTAGTAACTCCTCACCAAAATCCCAGGCAGTGGCTCATAATGCTCCAAAATGCAGTCCCACAGATGAAGAGAACCCTCAGTGGTGTCTGTCCTGAAAAATTGATCTTCTGAGAGACAATGTGTGGCATAGACATTAGAAATCAAACTGTAATAAATCACCATAAATGAAAAAAATTTTAAATGAAAATACTTAATGAGAAGGAATTCTGCACAGACCCACAGTGAAAGGACTAAGTGATCCAACAGATCTTTCACAAATCAAACTTCTCAGATTAGCAAGAGATCTTTGACAGACCCAAAGACAGGATTGTGTAAATCCATACACAGGGTCAGCATGAAGCAGCCAGAGGGTACATCTTACTCTCTATATAAAATATTATGCTGGAGAAAATGCTGCTCATATTTTTTTTGCAGGTACACTTGGCACTTGGCAGCAAAGTCACCTATTAGGATAACAAGATTAATTTTTCCTGGGAAAAATACTCTGAAAATATAAATGAAGCATAGAAGACTGATTATACTCTTGGGGGTTTTGGCACCTACCCTTAGTCCAGCCTCATTTGCAATACCAGAAGCACATATCAGTTGAACAAATACCATAGGAGTCCAAAAACACCAAAGAAAAAGAGGCAGAGAAAGAATTCAACACGGTGGGTCATCATCATGCTCTTCTGATCACTGGAGAGCTATGAATCATGCTGACCTCAGAAATACTACCCATTACATCTCCACCTCAAGATACTCAGCCACTACAGAGTAAATATTAATTCCCCAAAAGCTACAGAAAGGTTAAAGCTAGTTTCCTGTACAGTCCCTTCTTCACTTTCCACTAAAGACCGGGTAGTTGTGTAATTAAATCTCCTTCCTTATCTGATACACTGCATAGCCCCACAGATTGTGCATCATCATGTCTCATGTCCAGCAAGGAAGGAGTAAGCAGGTAGAATGAGGGGATGGGATCCCTCACACCCACATTTGCCCTGAGAGGAACATTCATAGACC
Source organism: Dicrurus megarhynchus (assembly GCA_013399195.1). NCBI lineage: Eukaryota > Metazoa > Chordata > Aves > Passeriformes > Dicruridae > Dicrurus > Dicrurus megarhynchus. The sequence continues at coordinate 117,125 of VXAD01001659.1, read as the reverse complement.
TACAGTCTTTACCACACCCTGAATATTTATGAATTTGTTTCTGTATGCTGTGTTTGAGGCTTGCCCAGAGCCATCTGCTCCTTCTGTGCCCAGCACACACAACTACCTCCCAAAGGTCACCATCTGCTAATACACTGGTTTTTAGAGACTGGCAAGAAATCCTCTCCCACAGTAAGGTCCTAGAGGCACATCTTGGCAAAGATGCCTTTGTTCGGATCTGCTTCTTCCATAGAACATATAGACTGTTGATTTTGCCTCAATTTTTCTTATTTCTTACAAAATTAATGGCAAGACAGAGATAAAATTTACTTTGTAAATTAGGTTTTTATGAACGTGACTAGAACAAGTGTTTACAGGTAAATCAAATGTAAAGAACAATTCCAGACTAAATTCAGTAAGACTTTTTTTTGGGTGACTAATCCTTCTCAGGGAGGATCCCAGACACTGTCCTATCTGACAAAGCCAGGTTTCAGTCTTCATGGTATAGTTTGTCTTCTAACACTGCCCACAGCTCTACATCTCATTAATCTTCTGCTCAGAGGTACATTTAAGTTCCATCTAAGACCCAACAACAGTACCCAATCAGCTGAAGCACTGCTTCTCCTAATGGCAGTAAAACATGGTCTCCCCACTGTCAGACAATTAGAACTATTATCCACAGTAAATCTAAACAGGAATACAGGGACTGAAAATGGCATATAGGGCAGACCAAACTGTCCTCAAAATTTTTATATTAACTGGAAGCTCTAGGTTGGGCATTCCTTAGGGAAGTCAAGGAGCCATGGACTCCTAAAAGGTCACTGATGAATGAGTTTTGCTATAACAGGGGACTGCAGAGTTACAGATTTCATCACTTTTCTCAGATAAAGCAAAATAAAAATTCCCCAAGATTTAAGTTTGCAATTTTTTCAAATGGTCTTTAGAATGTACAAAGTCATGTTTTAGGTTTTTTCCCTTTTATTATAGAAAAAAAAAGCCGTTTTCACAATTCATAGTTCTGAAGCATTCATCAGAATAGTTGAAACTTCCTGAGAGAAGAAAGTTCCTCATTCAAAGATGATGTAAAACTGAAAGCATCAATACTCCAACACAACAAAAAGCCTTTGCTTTTTATATGGAGTAAAAATTTCAAGTGCCATCGCTATCATTAAATATTCTTTCTACACACCTGATTCAAACAGTGGGCAAGTCTGTCTGTGCCACCCTGTGAAGTACACCCTCAGCAAGTCTCTGACCACCTGCAAATCTCTGCACTGTAAGTTCCTGAAGATCTTACCTGTTTTAGCAAGGACCTACTGCTGAATAATAGAAATCTTGGAATCCACGTCAGAACAGTTAAAATGTTGGATGGGGGCAAATTAAAATATATAAATAGTAGCTCTGGAGAGAACATCTCTACCATGTGGTCTCTTGATACTTAGGATGATGCAAGTAGCTCGGGGAGAAGCATTCCATACCCCAGGATGTGCAGGGACAGGAAATTGGAGGCAGTGAGAGATCAAAAATTTCAGAATGAGAAAAAGATGGGAGTCCTCCATTTGGATGTATGACAACAGCATGTGAACAGTAGCTGGGATCCAAGTAAAATTATGACAGAAGAGAGTGCAATCTGATACTGTTTCAACAGGCTTGCATCCAAACAAGTCGACTAGGCTCCACTCCATCAAAAATCACTTCCACTGAAACTACATAGGCACTTCTGCCCAAGAAATTATTTTTCTGCTGCTAAGTATGCTCTCAAGTGCCTTGCACCTTGTTTTGCTATTGGGCAAAGTGGAAGTCAGTGAGATTCTATTCTTTTCTATTAAAATGTAATACTAATGTTTTCCAAAGGCTGCACACACAGAGAAGATGACATAAAGAACGGGCCAGTCTCAAAACTACTTGATTTTCCCCCGTGTCCACCAGTGATTATCATCCATTCAACTTGTGCAACAAACTTTACATCCACATTTTAGAAGCAGTATACAAATTCTGTGCAGAACTGCAGCTGAGGAGATACAAGGTTGCAACCTTCATGACAGAGACATAGCACCAGATCTTCTGTCCACTCTCTATCACTTGGTATATGCTGTGTTTGAACTACTTTATCTCCAAGGAACAGAAGTCTGGGGAGGTGAAGGATTTCTTACTCTACCACAACAGAAAGAGATCTGACTTTACCATATCTCATCTCCAGGCAGAAAATGAAAGATTGATATATATAATCCAAATGCAGCCTGATAAATTACCACAAATTTTAATAATACCCTCAAAAGTGAAACCACTGACAGCAAACTCCTCCAAACAGAACAACAATTATCTGACATAGCGGGGGGGATGGGGGAGGAAGAGGTGGGAAGGAAACACATTTAAATGCCTCATGTATAGATTTGCTAAATCCTGGAATATTGCTTTTATCTCCAGGGTCTGAACTAAACATATAGTCCCTGTCTTGCTGTTTTCATCACTGGGAAAGAGAATGGCCAGGCAACCACCAGGAAAACTATAAACTCAGGAGCTGTGTACTCTAAAGGAAGTATGCAGTAAATCACGAGCATGTGAGCTGCTATATGCCTACGCTCCACAGTGGACAGAAAGAATGTAGCTGCTGGTTGGCTAAGGCACCAAGACTGAGCTAGCAAGTCCTGCTGAGAGGCAGGATGTGTTAGCTCGGGCTCAGCGCCATGCAAGCCATGGTCATGCAGACTGTAGTTGGCTCACAGTACTAGCTGAGCTCAGAGGCATCTGGCCACTGGATACCAGAAAGATGTAACACACAAATGCACATCCACACAAAAGACAGGCAGCTACAGCTATTCTGGGGGGATTAAAAAAAGAAACAGCAAACATTCCCTTCCCTGCAAAGCCCTGCCAAATAAAACCTCACAAAACCTACCTAATAAATATTCTAAATAACACAATGGTCATATTGATCCAAAGAGTATAGAATATTCACACAAAGAATCAAGCCAAAAACTGAACTAAAATATACAGCATGGCACATAAAGAAGATTAACCACAGAAGGGATGTAAAGAAGACTGACCTCAGAAAATTGTAATACAGACCATGGGCACAAGTTGTAGTCATACACCACAAAAGGTAATGAAAACAAACACTAATGGGCAACAGAAGCGAGCACATGACATGTGAAGAAAAAAAACCTGCAAAACTTTAATGAACAACTGCCAAAAAATCAGGGAATATTCACTGCTGTAGCAGTAGAAAGTAGCTGAAATGAGTCCACCTGAGAGCCATCAGAATGAAGCCCAGAACAAAGTGCAGAGGAAAAGGATGTGAAAAATGCAGATTTGAGCAATGTAGATGTGCAGGCACACAGGAGTCAAAGGAAATAATGGGACATGGTGCAATTCCACCCTCTGGCCTCTGGTAACAGCTTGGCAAGCTTGGGGTCTCTCGGTCACTCAGACAACATGTAGCTGACACCTTATATACCACTCACATTAGTAAATACCCTTTTGTCTCATTCGGCTACAGCTCCTCTCGTTTATTTCCATGGTAAAGACACTCTTATTCCACAGAGTTAACAGATCATTCGACTTTAGGTGTTCTTATGGAACCTCCTTACAACTGTTTGTTGTGCCACTTATGGCTTGTTTCTTGAAAACTGATGTATCAAGTGGGAGCCTGCAGTGCAACCCTGTTTGCAAAATCCATGCACATTGCACACAACCTGTGCCCCCCTGGCCATATTAGTTAGGGATGTCTCATGCAGTCAGTTCCTCTGTCTCTGTACAACCAAGTGCAGGGAAGAGGGACTACCTATCATTTCCACTTAACTGTAAGGAAATTATGAAATCCTTAAAAGTTTGTCTGCCTTCCCAGTTATCTTCCTTCCACTCAGTAATGAAGATAAAGCCAAAGCTATTGAAGACACCATGAAGGTAGCATAGGGCTTTAAAAGAAGCTTCCTTTTCAAAAGTTGGAGGAAAAAATGGAAAAAAAAGATAAAAGTCCATAAAATCAACTTCCAGTTAATACATACTGCTTGGCACCCAGAGATTAGCCTTAGTTAAACTCTAGCCAGAACTTAACAGTAAACCCCAGTTTTCCAAGACTATATTCTCTATTTTGTTCTTCACTTTAAAGCAAGAAGAAAAGGAAGGTGAATGCAAAATGATACATGCAAGAAATATACAGAAAATACACAGTGGGCAGTTCAGCCTTTTATGTTAAGATTTTTATTCATTTTCATCTCTGAATGTCAGATATGTCTGAATGTCTTAATAAATTTCAGATGCAGAGGGAACAGGCACAGAAAATATTTTGTCCCAACCAAAATTCCAAAATCTATCATAAGACAAATGTTGGTAAAGATGATTGAATCCCTGCAAATGTTAAGCTTTGAATAAGTCCATTAGCTGAATCTCTTAGAGGGAATAATTTCTTATACAATTCAGTATGTAGGCAACTTCCTATAAAAGGAAATCTAATATTTACATCACCAGCCTCTCAAATAACATGATAACAACAAGCAGAGTGAAACTGTTAGGTAGACAGGAGACTCATACACTTTCAAAATTAAAGCCACATGAACTGAGAGCAGGAGATGCCAAAGGTCACCAGTAAAATCAGAGTTGCAACCTGGTTCTGACTATCTTTTCTTAACAAATGCTGATGCTCAAATCATCTGAGTATAAGATTTCCAGTACCTCCAAATTGTTTGCCTCTACTCCTAGAAAATGCTTGCACTGATAAATCTACCTCATTTGCGAAGAGGATACAGGCACATGACTCCAGAGCCCCTGGCTCAAGTTCATACTTCCCCATGCTCATCAGGAATTGGACCCCAGTCCTGCCACAACTCACTGGAAAAGAGATACAGGTTATCTTCGGCTCCTGACACTAAAGGACCCAAGGGATACATACAAAAAATTCTTAGCCACATATTCAAGTTGAAAGTCCTATAGACAGAACATGGTAACGTGGGGCTAGTTTTGCAGTGTTGATGGTAACAGGGAAATTAGGCCACTCCATTTGTCAGTTATCTAAGTAAAATGGGCAATAAAAATACATCCACTTCCCTCATCCCACCCCCATCAAAAACATTTGCTGCTCAGACGCTCATTTTAACATCCCTCAACTGAGCTCAAACAATTAAATCATCCTCCAAGCCTGGCCTTCAATTTTAGGATCTTCTTTGGGCGCCTCAGTTAAAGCTTGTTACAGTTAATAGGAAAATTCTAACTACATTCAGTTTATTTTTTATTACCATTATCCCAGGGAATTCTTGAGATGGTGATACCTGACCAGAAGCAGTGGACTTGTTGGACAAAAGGCAGATGTCACTACACACAAACTCATCAATCAACTCGCTTTGAAAGTGGGTGAAGAGAAAATATGTTTTTAGAGAACTCGGCTCATCCTGAAGAAGATATTTAAAACATTTTTTAAAACCTTATATTTAAAACATCTTTAAAAAATACCTTAAAATGTAAAAATACAACTTAAAACTACCTAAAATACCTTTAGGTATCTTGAGAAGATATCTAAAGATATCTTAAAAAAGATACATAAAGCCAGGTGAAATGAACTCTATGCAGAGCTCCAACACTCCCCATTATATTGTCCATACATCTCCTGGGATGCTGTACTCTTGTGAGCTACTTCAAAATAAATTCATGACCAGTTTCCTAAATGTTCAGAATTCTAGAGCTGCACACAGATGCCAGTACTGAGTTTGGTGTGGGATCGGTTTTCAGACACAGAAACTATCAGCTGCATACGGCAGTGGTTTTTAAATTGAGAGCTGAATCACCAGATTTTTTCAAATTGTGCCTGTAGAGCAATATGTAAAACCCAACTAAAAGAGTGGTTATTTATGATGTGTAAAGGAATGAGAAGGGCAAGTTACCCTTTAAATACATCCATTATTCATTCCTACTGAATACACATGACTTCTGCTTCAAACAGCGAGGGATATGTTGTGAGAGATGCCCTTCTAATAAAAACAAGGCATGAATGTTAGTACCAGAAGGTTCCCTGCAGGCTAAAAAGTGACAGTTGGCCGGGCTAGGATCAGAGCAAAAAGTGGGTGTAGCAGCAGGGCCTGCTTACATAGAAAAAAAGTGTAAAGAAAAGAAAGGGTCCACAAATTCAAGCAATTACTCCAGAAATTAACCGAAAAGTGTTGGGCAGAAGGGGAGGGGGAAAAAAAAAAAAACACCACCACTAGTTCAGAAAAGGAAGACCAGGCATCCCGAAGGAGCAGATAGGGACTGTACTTTCCATTTCTTATCGAAGATGTTAGCTAGTAATAATGAGCAAGCAGGAGGGGAGGGAGGGAAGAGAAAGAGGAGAACAGTTGCAAATCACCCCAGCTGTAAAAACTGCTCCCTTTGTTAAATGGCCCTTAGTGAGTGGAGAGAAAGTGAGAATTTAAAGAAGGGTCTTTGTTATTTAAATGCTGTTCCGTGCTGCTTTTTCAAAACTTCCTTAGAAATGTGTAATGAAAGCAACTATTTTTCAGTTCCAAGCCACAGGGTTGGGTTTTTTTCTTTACTGACCAGGGAAAACTAGGAAAAAGGTCATTGCCTCTTATAAAAGAGACAAATTACATTCCTATATCTGATATAGCCTACCTTCTGATTGTTTTTAAAGTTTTGAAAACATTACATGGATAAGCTTCATTACTACTGTACTTCTGAAAGAGAGACTGATTCTGTAAACTTTTTCATAACTTTCAGTGCTGTTTACTTTTCCTTCTCACCTCCAATATAAAGGAACTTATCCCAGCAGAACATAATCTTTCTATTTTAGGGGAAGGAGAGTAGTGACAGAGATAGTCTGACAATAGTGATACAAACTCTATGTGACATTTGCATGCAAGGAAATAGACTGGCATACTATGTCAAAAAAAACTCCGAAATATGCTAATTTTCTTGGATATAACATGGTTTGCATTTTTTTAGAGATTTCTTTACCTAGAAGGAAAAAGCATCAGCCTACATTCAGCCACCATGCTATATCCCCTTTTTAATATCTCTGGAAACAACATATCCTACAGGTAAGATGCAACAGGAATTTTGGTCTGCCCTGTCCAATTCACCTGTTCAGGAAGGTATCTTCTTCAGAAAGCAAATACAGCTTCTGTGAGTAGTCATAGAGCCAGCCTGCCCAAATCAAACAAGCTCAATAGAAGATGCATTTAAATTTAATGTTCATTGATTGCAGAGAATTTCATCCAATGCCTACAGTACCCTAATGTGCTGGCATAATAAGAAAAGAACACAACTGGTGGCAATTGCACAATGCGCTTTCCAAGATACTTATTTGAATTACAGAGATTAGAAACAAGCTTCCCAGATTTCAAACAATGACTGTCTTTTTCCTTGACAATGTTTAGTATTTTCTGCTGTGGGGAAAAGCAGCGGTAAGTTTGCTCTTTAGGCCTCCTGTCAATTAAAATTCACAGACTTTGAGAAATGGTAAATATTGCAAAATTAGTTCTAGTGTAATACAGAAAAGAAGTTCAAAGAAAAACACTGTCTCTTCACAATGGAAAAACCAAGAGAAGCTACATCCTTGTCACTCCATACATCTACCTCTGTAAAGCACATTTGAACCATTATGTCTTGTTGCTTAAACAGACCACATAGGAGTAACTTTGAGCAGGCACTTCAAGGCCATTATTTCCACCACAATATTGTTTTTACATTATTTTCCTATCACAAAGCTTTAATGCACATTATAATTCCTGCTTAATGGAAAGATATGAAGGAGTATTTTCCATTTTCCACGGCATGGGAAATTTTGAAAGGAGGCCACTCTCATATATTTTCCCTGAAAGGACTACTGCTGAACTGGTCTGTGTGTGTTGTAATGGGACTGTGTCCAACCTACTGTAACCAGCAGGAAAGTGGACTTCTCAAAACCCCGTTTCAGCTGCAGTCATTGTTTGGAGGAGTCTGCTCGGCATGATGGCTTGCAGCCATCTAGGGACACTGTGTTAGCAGGAAAGCAGCCACTGATAGAGCAATAGAGAAGATCAAAACCTGCCAAAGGAAGGATGACTGTCTTTTCTGACACCTGTAGAACATCCTGGAAACCGGCACATAATATAAAAGGAAAGTGAGCAAAGAAATAGAGACACCATATATTCAGCCCAAGATAGAGGGCTCTGAAAAGAAAGTTCAGTGCTGCCACAACCACTGTCAGGTAACAGCAAGAGGAAAGGAACTATAAGAAATTAGTAGATGTAGGTACATTTTACACACAGCATTAGAGATAGCTATTTGTTACACTGCTGAATACTAAACATACTATTGCTTTCATTTCCTCATCTGTTTACAGCCTTCTCCTGATTCTTACAGATGGAGTATAAGTTCTTTTCAGGCAGATACAGATTTTTTTGAGTTCAATTTGTATGGCTCCTAGCAAAGCACTCTAGGACTAGAGCCATAAGATACTGCAATAATCTGAGTATTTGCTGAGAGCTGACAGTGGCAGCTGGTCTCTCTGCCAGAATTTGACCAGGGTGTTCAGATGGACACCTATACTCACTGAGCCACAGCACCCAGGGGTTCATGTCAGTGTTATTCAAGGTGTTTGGGGTCTACAAACCAGTGGGGTCCAGAAAATCAGCTACAAAGGCAGAAAGAAGAATATGCAGAGGACAGGCAGCAGCTAAGTGAGGAGTTACACTCCACTCCCTGACCCAGACCTGTGTCAATATGGTGAGTTAACACTGCTTGACTCGGAGATGTATCAATACTGACACAGGCACTGCCTGTACCAGACTTCTGAAGAGTGTGAGAAGCTCACATTCGAGCAGCTCGTCTGTCACCATGCACACGGTGCGGCTCACATCGGCATATGGCACCAGCACGGAGAGCAGAGCGTGGATGGATTTCGTACCAGAGAAAAAATATTTTCGGTTAGCTTAGTCTAACTTCAGCCACTCTGAGCAAACTGTGCTCCATATGTGCACTATTGTATTCTCAGTTGATGGTCATGTCAGTCCCAGCTCACACGGTCACGCTCCTGACAGCAGCATCAGTTCAGATTTGGTGCTCAGATCAACAAGGCATCAGATGGCAAGCCACAGGCTGCGCATCCAAAACACCCCGCTCTTCAGGGTGTCTCTTCATTCATTTGCTACACACTAACAGTAGCCCAAGAGGTGGGGAGAAGCTCCTGTAGTACTCCTGGCAGATTCACCCTGTTGGATTCTGCTCGCAATGGGATCTGCTTGTCCCATCCTGGCAGTGCTGGTGGCTGCAGAGGTGATGGAGCAAGCAGTGGTCAGGGTCAGGCCTTCACCTTCAGCCTCGGAGGCTCCTCAATGGATTAAGGTCTGCAAACCACATGTGTGAGAGTCAGCAATGTGGAGCTCCAGTGGGAGACCCAAGTGGTACAATGGAAAGAGAGCGTGAGATGGAAGCACCAGAGAAAGAGAAGAACAGCAGGGAAGAGAATTTCAAGGATAAATCTAAGTGGACTTGGGATATTTGTCTGGCTGCATGCAAGAATTCTTGGGACCCTCATAAAATCCTGGACCTGTCTCAGTAATTTTTGAGAGAAAAATGGAGGGGAAAATATATTTGGCATTGCAAGAATACCAGGTGGCTTCACTGTTTGGCAACCATCTGGTCTCAGTTTTCTCTTTGTTAGTAGCACCAGCATCAAATGAGACAGAAATAGAAAATGTTAACTTTTAAAATATACACAATTAGATGAATAAAAGCTACCATCGAGCAAAGGGAATCCAGCAAATGGACAGCAGTGTGAAACACATGGCAAACCATTTACAAGAAAAAAATAAAAGCACAGCCACCCTGAATTGGAACTAAATTGTAGTTAAATTAATACTTGTAATATTGCACAAGAATTATGATATTTTTCCTAATAGTTTCTCATCATCCCCCCCCTCCAGTTCCTCTACACACCACATAGTAAAAGAGCTGCAGAAGCAGCCAGAAATGTTCAGATTACAAAGACGGCAATTCAGCATAGAAGAAAAAAACGGGGAAGGAGGGAAACAGCAGCAGTGCCAAAGCTGTAGGTGACTACAGAAGAGCAATTCAAAGGCCCACACTTACTGATCTGTCATTTAAAATTAAATTTAAAAGAAACCATAGTCGAATTTCACACGGAACTTTTTTGTCAAAGATAGTGGTAAGTGCACAAAGAATTTAAGGCTTTTCTGAAGTGTCATTTCTTCAAAATGGTGGTTACTGACCCAAATGAAGATCAGTTATTTAAAATATGAAGGGTATGCAAGGCTAATTTTTCAGATGGAAGGAGAGGAAAAATTATCTGCAGGTTGATTTGCCTCCATGTAAAACCTCATTTGCTCACATGCAGTAAGAATTACATGCCGTTGCTTTTGCACATTACTAATATACTCAATTTTCAGGAAGAGTTTAAGACCTTGGCACAAAATTTTTGCTTTTTTTATTTTAGAACTGAAATAAACCACCAAGTAGAAACAGAAAAACAACAACTATAGTAAACAAATCTAGCTTGAAAATTAAAGAAGAAAGAAAGTTCAGCAACCAGAGACCTCCTGGCCTCTGCCACTTGACTTCATGGTCTTATTCCAGCTGTCAGAGAAAACAATGGATGAAAACACAGCGAGAAGATTGAATCTTCTAAAAAAATGCAATGGAGTCCCTTAAATGCCAACACGTACAATGTAATCATTTCCATCAAAGAATAGCATCTATTTATCATGATATATGTGCAGAAACTTGTTATCACAGCCATATCATGCACTAAGATTAAACATGGCTCTGCCGCGAGATAACTCTTGGCAAGTATCTTGATTTTTTTAATTATTTCTTTTTATTAACTTCTCCTACTTTTTAACAGCACTGTACTGGGAAACTTGCTTTGCCCATTTCCACCTGCCAGCTAAATTTCTGACAAATACTTTATCCCCTGAAATTATTAATTATGGGTAGATGCCAACTGAGGCTGTTACTAGTTCAGCCTAATAAGAGGAGTCCTGCTGAACACACACTAGGACACACTAGGCACAGAGTGAGAAAGAATCCCCAATAAACACCAGGAACCCTAGAAACACAGCCGTGTAGCCACTGGGCTGAATCCCCACAGCATCCATAGGAAATCTAGTTCAAAATGGAGGACTCTGCACTGGCATTTTTTACCAAAAGCACTAAGTATTAATTAGAGCACCATAGCCTCAAAACCATGTGTACTCTATTCAAATCATGACAAAAATAACTACACTGTGGAAACATGGGTTAACAGAAGATCAATGATCCTGTCTCTTCTCAGCTGCCCACCACTTTGTTAATGAGTAAAAAATTCAAAATTACAGCACAGAAAATACCTGACTAAGTGGTGACGTAGACAGCACAGAAGAAGAACTGAGAATTTCCTGAGAAAACATGGTTGGTATAATTATACACTTCAAACTAATATATTACATTTCATCTCCTTTTCTATTACTCTTTAACAGTCAATAAAAAAGATATTCCAATTTTAAGGGGAAAAATTAGACACAGGTCTGCGTTGCCATAACTGTTACTAAATACTTGAAGACTTAGAATTGAAGGCCTATCTAAATTATATTTTGGCAAGGATTTATAGACTGTCATTTTGGTAACATGGAAATAATTGATACATATCAAAGGCGGATTATTTTATAAAAACTCCCTATCACGCACACTTAATATCTTAGAATTTCTTGCTTCTGTTCTCTTTGATGTGATAACTATTAAAAGACAATATGTAAAAAATTTCTTTACAAATGGTTTTGAAATCAGGGGCATGTCGTTCTCTCAGAACTATTCAAGCCTGACATTATTTTAAATGCTGAGAGTAGTACGTAAAGAAATCAGACAGGCTGAATTTCAGGAACAAAAACGTTTTGGGTTATTGCAAACGTATTTGTTACCGAGATGCAGTGTTACTACTGTGTTTTGGCTTAGGAAAGCCATTCCCAACTAGCTGAGTATTGCTTTTTTTAAATGTCAGTGAGTATTTATATCACAGTTCATCATACTCATCTACAACAGTCTCTGTCTCTTTAAGAGTAAAAAGCACGAATTAATTTTTTTTTAGATTTATCCATAAATCATCATAAAGCTGGCAATTTTGACTAGGAAGTCAGGAAATCAGCTCAGCAAATATGGTAAACTGTTCATAATTTCTGTCATTAACTGTAATATATAGTAGTGACTGTCCACATAAACCATTGCAGATGTCATGAACCAGGCTGAATAACCAGCCTGGTAGTACAACAGTTTTCTGTAACATTTCCCACATTTAAATCTTACATTTAGAAACAAACAAATTCAAGAAACTGTACCAGCTGGTGGAAGGAAAACACAAACAGATCATGTTTTGTTTTTATTTGAAAAGGGAAGGTGGTGATCAAACATCTTGTACTTTAGAGTTCTCCAAGTCCTTGCCAACTAATTAAATTCAGACACTGACCAGTGACACATTTCAGTTTGACCTCAGCCACCTAATGCTCTGAAAAGAATGTACAGGGAAAAAGGTCAAACAAATTCCAACTTACTTTTAACTACAGCCTCAAATCCTCTGTGAACTCCACACCACATCTTGCTTCTTTAAACGTCAAAAAAACCTTCAGCAGAGCCCAGAGAAACACCATCTTTCCCATGAATCTTTTTATGATTCCTTCAGCTCACACCACAGCAATTCCATGACTCCAGTAATTACATACATATCTCACAACCAAGAAAGACTCAGTAAGCAAAACAGGACACTATTCTTTCCCCTCAAAAAAAAGGCAAAAATTACCGAAGCACAGCATATATTATCGACTCCAAAGTGATACATAGCCCTTAAAGTTAGCACTGACTTTACTGAGAGTTCCATAACTAAATCCACATAAATCTGGCTTTTAGGTCAACCCGTTTCTTTTACCATAGCGCGATGGAAGTGCCAGGTGCAATTCTAGCTGATTCAGCTGGAATTTCTGCCAGGAATTCAAGGGAGTGTACATGGCTACAGATGCTCGACCACATTTTGAATGGATGCAGTGTATGCTTTTCACATGCTTGAGCTGCTCTGCCAGCCAGTGCAGCGGAGACGGTGCCACAATCCCAAACTTGCGCTTCCTGCTTCAAAGCAAATACTGCCAGATGTGCTACCTCCATCCATACTGGGATGCCCAGGAACTCTAGATGAGGTTGAGAAAGGCTTCTCAGACCCCTGCTGAGCCATCAGTCACATTATTAGCTGACCCTCAAAGAGGAGAAAGCAGAAGGCAGGAGCAGAGTTTGTTCCTGGATACCTTTTAGCAACACGTTCAGAAACATCATCTTTTTATTATTTTTAATTTGCTGAAAACAATATGGACACATGGTAAAAGCCATGCTTAAGAATGATACCAATTCTTATAATTCACTTATCCAATCCTACGTCCTAACTGTACAGGTTAGAAATGCACATGCAATGTTTGGTCTTCCCTTATCAAGTGGCAGAGAGCACTTCTCATAGCATTAACTAATTACAACCATAAATTATATTCACCACCCAAAACCTAACACTGCAAAGAGTTCAAAACCCCCATAATAAGCCAGAAACACTATGACCATTTTTAATACACATTAAGCCACAAACCCTTGAGAAAAACTGAGTGAATAAGAAATACAAGGTGGATTTAGCTACATTGTAGCTATTTCTCCAGCCCCCCCACCACATTAGCATACAATTATCACACAATAATTAGCAATAACACAAAACATCTTCTAAAAAAGTCTGTTTGCCGCAATCTTTCAAGTTTAGAGTTTTTTCTTCTTAACCTCTTCTTTCTCCTGCGCTCTCCTGCTTTTTCTTCTCTTTTTCATCTCCCTTCCCCCCCTCACCCATCAGCAGAGATGGAGCCTTTTTCTTTACGCTCATAATCAATCCTCCCAAGCTGGATTCCACTGCATCTTGACATAACAATCAATTACTTTCCACAACCAAGGGTTTCCAGAGAAAAAAGAGTCCAGCATAAAGCTTTCCTTATTTGTTTTACAAAAGCAAACATGAACCTTTGAACAAAATTTTAGGGATGAAATAGCTAAGGGTTTGATAGATAACTATGTCATTTGAGTGCATGCAAAATGCTTTTTAGAAGAGATCAGAGGAAAAGTTAAAAGACTGTAAAGTGTGATAAGGGGGAAATGGAAAATGAAGGGCAGATCATTAATAGAAGACTGTAGAAACAAAAGGAAACTAACAGAAAGAAAAATCAACAAAGGGCAAGACAAAAAAAATTAATATAAAATAAATAACAGAAACACTATGTTCAGCACCTTCTTAGCATCGTTCTCACTTATGAGTACATTTTCACTTGTCTAATTCACAACCCAGGCTTTTATTCAGTGAGTCAACTCCCTCCAAGACTGTTGAACAAAGAAAATGGGATAATAATAGGGGTAATATTGTGATAGAAAATGTTTTAAAGAAGAAATTAAGATCCAAAACCCATGGATTCACCCATTTTTAGGAAAAATCAGGTACTAATATGTCGTTTCCTGGCAAAATTATTATCCATATACTGTCTGATACCAGCAAGCTATATCTGAAATCCCAAATGAGTGTACTTATAATGCTGGACAAGAAGACAGTGTTACTGTTTCCTCTTTTCTTCCTACATGTCAGCAAAAAGCCATCAATATATTATTTCATAACTGCAAGACATTTTCTCACACACTTATTTTGTTATATCTTGAAACACATGAGGTCAGTACTGCACTATCGTAAGAGTTTTCTGACATCAGCTGCCATAGAATTGAAAAAAAGTTTTCTTATTTTCAAACATACAGTCTGATATATTTCCCAGGGGAAAAGAGGGCAACAGTTAACCCTCTTCCTTCTTCTTTATTTCTATTTTGTGACTAAAATGATTTTTTTTTAAGTTGCTTTAATCTGGGGGATTTTTTTTTTTTCTTTATTTCTGAAAGACTTCATCTTGACCCTCACAGTTTTTAAGTGTCCCTGTACAATTATTGTGCTGCCTCTACCTAATTCAGATGCTTTAATCCACTCTTCTTTTGATGAAGGACAGAACCTGACCTATTTTCCTGCTTCAGTTTATATTCTAAAATAAGACAAATGTTTACAGTAGATACTGCTTATGCAAACATATTATTGTCATGTAATTACAGCTTTTGCTTTTAGTTTCTTGTATTAATCCATGTAAATCTACACTTTTACATATGGGCTACAATAAATGCTTGTCATATTTTGAAGGAAAAAAACCAACACCAGGGAATTTTTCCTCATGACACTCTCTGTGAACTCCAGCGAACTCCTCCTCCCACATCTGACAGTATTTGTATGATGGTTTTTGTTGCATTCTCAATCTGTGCCCTTTGAACAGTGCTATCTTGAACTGCAATCCAAAAATCAATATATATCTATCAGTATCAGGAATATAATTTTATTGACTGATTTTATTGACTTTTTCAAAAATTCAAAAATAAATCTTTTTAAAGCACCATTTGGGCAATTTCCCTTCAAAGAAATAAAAAACAGCTACAAAAGTTTTACATAAGCAGTAACAGAAAAATATACACCTACAACATAAGTCCTAGGAGAGCTTGCATCTTATTTAAGTTTTAAAATTAGACTATTTTACAAAGCAGAAGAAACCTAGAAATTTCACTGCTGTTTAAACAGGAATATATTTCAACCCAAAATGTCCTTGTCCCTGAGGAATATCTGCTAAATACAAGAAGAGCTTGGCCAAAGGAATTAAATGGTATCACAAACACCTCTTTCATTGCTAGATGGTTATTGAATATTATTCTTCTAGAGTATTAAAAATAAGAAAATTTTTCTCATTTTAGAGATCACAGAACTAGCAAATAAGGAGAAACTAAACACCCCAGTTACCAGAGCAGTGAGCAATAGATCTTAAAATATCTTGATTTATATTACTGCTTACTGAATTACATTTCTTTTTCAGCTGTAGGAATTCCGCTAGTTTTAAAATCCCATGAAATCTAAACAATGGCACCTTATGTATTTATAATATTTCAGCTGTGTTCAGAAAACTATTTTTTTTTTTAAATCACCAAATCAACAGTCCATGTGTCATGAAGAATCATTGCAAAGCAGGCTGGAGATCATCTCATCCAATCTTCTGTTGAAAGTCTGGGTTTAGATCAGGTTATTGGGGCCCTGTCAAGCCAAATCTTGAATTTTTCCAGCAAGGGAGATTTCACAACTTCTCTGGGCACTTTATTTCAGTGGTTAATTGTTTGCATGGTGAAGTTGTTTTTTCTTATCTCCAGGACAGAATTTCTCCTGAAGCAGCTATTCCCAATGCCTCTTCTCCTACCGCCATGCAACCTTGCAAAGAGAGAACCTCCGCTTTGCCTGCACCTATCTCTGGACATGGGAAGACTGTGATTAAGTTTCCCCTTAGTCTTCTATTCTTGAGGCTGGGAAAGCCAGTTCTGTCAGTCCAACTTGAGACACCAAGTTCTCCCCCTCTTTTAATGTCTTCGTGGCTGTACTGTGACTGGCTGGGATGTAATTCATTTTCTTCATAGGACCTTGTATGATGCTGTGTTTTAGGTATGTGACCAAAACAATGCTCATAACACATTAATGTTGTAGCTGTTGCTGAACAGCAGTTTCACAGCTTGAATATTTCTCAGTCTGCATCCTCAATGAATAGACTGAAGGTGTGAAACAGTTTGGGGAGGGACACAACCAGGCAGTCGTGCCAAAATACTCATTTTAAGACATCACCTATCCCAAGCATAGTACCCGATTTTATGAAAATAATTACACTGCATTTTATGTTCTAGTTATCTTAGTACAGTTTCTTACTTCTAATTAGACAAATCCAGGGGTCAGTTTGTATCAAAACTATAGAATAAGACCATTAAAATGGAGTTCTTAGTGGAACTCGTTTGGCTTTTTTTTTTTTTTTGAGTTACAACTTAGGGCAGAACATGCTTTTCAAAAAGCTATTACATGACTTAGAAGACTAAGTCTCAAAAAGTAATTTAATAATTTTAATCCCTAGGACTGATTTAAATATTAAGGTGTTCCATTTGTGATGAAAATAAATTGGGCTTAGGCACTTGGGGGAACTAACTCATGGTTTGGAAGTCAGAATGTAAAGGAGCCAGAACAAAAGAAAATCTTATCTTGTATTTCATTCCTCATAACTTTAAAGGTTACCAAACACCATTTTTATTTCTGTAAAAGCTCTTTCACCACCAAAAAGGACAGCTGGTGGAATGCAACCAAAAAAACACAATCTTTATTAGTTTCCCACTTTCTATTTTCCTAAATTTACGTCACATAAAATTAAAAGCTTGATGCATTTGGCTCCTGCAGCTTACAGGCAGTTCCCTATAACTAGAGAAGTAAAAGGTAGCCTAGGCTAAAAAGCAGGTCATCTTAATACTGTCATAATCTTACCATTAGGTCATAAACAGCAGATTTGGCTGCTCTACATACAGTGTTTCACCTTCCTATCCATAAGCTGGAGCTCTGGAAAGTTACAGGCATCGAAGCTTTCACCGGTTTGTGTTACTGTGACTGGACAGATTCCAGTAAAAGAAATTCAGGTACCACCCCGGACCAGATGGAGAGAGGCCCTGGAAAGATGCAGAGCTATTACAGAGGATGACTGTAAAGCTGAAGTTCCAAAGGAATCATTTTGGCTTTGTAGATAAATTTTACTAATTTCAGAACTGGAAGCTTCCGAAAGAAAGGTGAGAACACAGTTAGGAAGTGCTCCTGCTTCTGATTTGCTGCCATTATTTTCAAAAGCAACAGACCGCAATGAAAAGATGGTTCTTGAAACTAGGGAACAGAAGCATAATAAATTTCGTTGCAAGGTGTTCTCGCTTGTTTCTCACCAAATCTCAGACCAGGCACATAAACATGAGGAAAAATTATAGCTGAACATGAGACTGACATTACTTGGAGTTCAGATGAGGGAGAGTAGTAGAGAAATCTCAAAATGTGCAAAAACAGCTCTTTGCACAGTAATGATCAGGTTTGCAAGTGGCACCTAACTATCTGGCAACAGCCAGTAGTTATTTTGCATATGGTCACCAGGGGTTTTAGGATTTTTTTGGGATCTGGACAGTGATCATGCCAAAAGCAATGGGTGATTTAGTATAAAGGACGTGGGCAAGAAGGCAGCCTGCTTTCTAGGAGTTACCCAACCAAGTCTAAGAAAAAATTGCATGTCCGGGGAACATGGGGTTAACTCTGGCACTATAAACGGGATTGGAAAAAGAGCCTTCTGAAAGAAAGATTAGGACTGGGATTGCAATGCAGCCGCACAAGGGAATCATCAGCAAAACTACTTTCATGGAGGAAAAGAAAAAAAACAGGGGCATTTTGAAAACACAGCAGTTAGAGATCTTCCACTTGCCCTGGATTTTCAGAAGGGCTGAATTTTCCAGCTTTTTGGCCCCTTGCAAGAGCTCAGAAGGATCAAAGGAAGATGTTGTGCTGACTCTGGGAGCCATGGTGCAAATTGCAGCTGCTTCGAAAGAGGAAAAACTGAAGTTGTGTTAGGAGATCTCCAAAAGTCTCCTTGAACTCTATTAGAAAGCAGGGGAATGGTGCTCATGACACATCATGTGACTTTAGGCCTCAGTGTAGTAATCTATACACAGTTAACACAGGGCAAATTTCAGCATAAGAAAGATTCTGTTTGCAATTTACATCATATTAACTTCCCCTGCATGTACAGGTGAGTTCTTGGCAGTGTAATATTAATGTGGCACTATTGCATAGGGTTCAGCACGTGTTACTCTATAGTTTGTAAAAACTGCTTGTTTTCATTTGCACTAATTCACAAAATTCAGTAATTGGCAATAGGTTGTTCCCAACATTAGTGCAAATTAGCAAGGTTCCACTTAATTTTCTCTAATTACTGGACTGAAAAGGATGATCATGTACATTGAGAGATAATTAGCTAAGTGGGTATTAACCAGGGTTTTTGTGTGTGAAAATCTCCAATCATTCAACTAGACACTGACTCAGGCATTTCCTTTTGAGATAGATGTTCCAAATGAACCCCATTAACTCCCCAAAGCTGCATGGTAACAGCTGGAAATCAGCACAGGCAACACTCAAAGAAAAATGGGCTAGAACAGGAGCAGCTATTCCCTTCTGAATTGGACTGCCTCAGACTAATTGAGAACAACTTCACTGGGCTGACAGAGCCTGTAGTTCCAACATGATAAAAATGATGTTTACACTCCCCAGGGCTACTGAGTAGAAGTCTGCCTTCTTGCATAGGAAACATTAGCAATTGCATCAGTTGTGAAAAACAGCTGCCTGACCACCCCCTCCCAGACCAAAAAGAACTCGACAGGGGCTGTTAGTTCAGGAACAGTAAGAAAAGCCACACAGTCAAATAGAAAACATGCACAAATGACCAGCACTGGACTAAGCAGCATACAAGCAAGCAATGCTATGGTAACAGAAATCAGATTTAATTGAAAGCAGGGTAAGAAAGAACTAGGGCAATAACCTCTGCCTTTCAATAGCATACATTCCTACTGTAATTGAAATATACACAAAGCAAACACCCTTAAGACATAATATGCTTCAGTAATTTATTTACAAATCAGGGTCAGGACAGTAGCTAATATTTGTTTCATTTCTGCTGCAAGAACATGTGCCTCAAAGAAAAAAAAAACTGGTAAGTAAGGGAAGATAGGATACAAAGCAATTGTAAGTCACGTGTTTGTTCCTGATCTGCTCTTTCAAATAAAATATCAAGCAGGAAATACATTTCCCCAGTCCTTCCTTTCCTAGGTGAAATATCTTTCTATTCCCTTAGACAGACAACATCTCATCATTGCTGTTGTAGCTCATTACCGAGGTAGTAACAACAGGCAGCTACTCCACCATTTCCACAGCAAACATGAATCAGCCTGGTGAGCACAATGAACCTCAGCCATCAATTCAGTACAGAAACAGAGTTCACAGATGAATAATTTACTGCTGTCATCTCAAAGATTACAAAAAGGAAACAGTCTATTTATTTGTAAAGCAACATTATTGACAAATGTCCAGTTTAACCCTGGGATTATATTTGCTAACTTTTTTCCCCTCATAGTGAGGAAATTCCAGTATAAAACTGCATTTATTTATGTTTTCCTTACAATATTATTATTTATGATTCAATAGCAAACTGTCAAAACAAAGGCTATTTACTTGACTTCTTTGGCCCTGCATTTCTGAGAGACTTGGGGTAACAAGCATACAACCGAAAGAAATAATCTCTAGTAAACCAAACATCCAATAAATGAACAAGTTCCTAACTGATATTTTGACTTCAACCACTTAACTATGATTCCAACTTGAAGGCTTTTGCAGTCAATTTATTGACAGACCCAATGTCTGCATTGCTCCATCCGGCCTCATGGAGGGATATCCAAGACACCAAAGTGCTGTTGCTTAAGTCTCCTTGCAATACAAAATACTCATCTGAATAAATTAGCTTAGCTGAGGACCCACGGCAGCAGCTACACTGCATCTAGATCCCAAGCAGCTACAGATGACTACACCAGACAGAGCAAGTTCCTGGCTGTGACTTTATATTGTCAGCTTGTTTCGGCAAAAGGCTGTTGTCCTGTCATTTCAGTAAAATTCCAAGTAATTCCCATCAGCAGTGATGCACCCAAAGTTTTGCAGCAAAGGGAAATGAATGAAAAATTAAAAACATGTTGTTCTAAAACTAAATATGAGCTTCCTTCAGCATGTATTAGAAACAAAGCTGACTATTACAGAAACACGCCATTCTAGCCAAAAAACTCTGCTTTAATTGCATTAAAGGCAACATTTATAGATACTAAAAATAACTCAGTGGACTAACATCTTTCAGGCTTACATGATTTACAGAGTCAAAAAACATTTTCTAGGAATGAACGAATCAGTTTTATTTATTTTCTGTTGCAACTATTAAAAGCTAAGAAAACTAACTTTCATTTAATAAGGATGATTATTTGCCAGTGAAGAAGTTCCCAAAGTACATAAACTCTTAACTAGTAAAACTATTTTCTTGCAAGTAGACAGAAATAATGCATCAGGAACACTTAAACACTCCAGGAATTTATGCTTATCTTAAAGCACTAAACAACAAGTAAAATTAAATAGAAATGCCTGTGAAAACCATTTTAAAACATCCACTCCTCAACTCATTTGCAGCAGGCTGGGACTTCCCTCAGAAAAGTGTTCAGGTTGCAGATCTCTGCTCATCCTATGCTGCAATTTAAAATAAATACATTCAATACCTGTGGTCCACCAGGAAGTTTCTTTCCATTATTTCTGAACAGAAGAAAGTAGCAGAGGTAAAACATTAAACAAAAGAGTTTTGCTGAGACCTGTCACCATGCTTCTCAGAACAAGAAGGTTCTATAATGGTACTATAAAATAAGATGATCAGCATAATCTTCCACAACTTGCTGGTTCAGGACAGCAGATGTGCTTTTCACTAGACTTCTGATATGCCCTCTCTCTTTTCAGTCTTTTTCTCTTACATTTGACTCCAGTCTCCTGAAAAGCCAAATTTGGTCTAGTTATCATTCAGTACTCAAACACTACCTTCTATGTAACCAGGCATCAGATTCTACCCCACTTTACAAGTCTTTATCTGAGGCATCCATGACACTTTATACAGTGCTAAACACTAGGCGGAAACAGGCATTTTTAGGGGCACTGTTCATACTACCTTTTAGATATTCTGATCCATCCAGACCATTTTACACCCCAGGTGGCAGAAGAATACTACTCTATGTCCTTGGCATCTACAAAAGCAGAGGGGATTTTTAAAGTTTTCACCTACTAACATCTACCATCAAAACACATATTTATAACTATAACTCGTTCGGAGCACAGGCGTGACAGCTCTCTGGAGTCCTGCCCTCCACATCCCCATTCCACGGCTTCTCGCCCACTGAGCCCTGCCATCTCTGGTGCTGTGCACTGCTGACAGCCTTCCAGGCCAGCAGCTCCATTTTTCATTGGTATCAGTCATTTCAAAATATTCCAGGTCCTGCATGCTCAATTCACATCTTGTCACAAGAATTTGTCCGGTTAGATCACAGAGAACTAACACAAAGTAAAAGCAAAGGCCAAAAGCAAGAGCTGGGCTGTAAAAGGCTGTAAAATATGATGAGAGATTGGAAAAGGATGGAACTAAACTGAAGAAGTTAAATTTAAAAGGATGTTAAAGCAAGAGTAACCTCTGTGGCAGAAGCTGATGGACACAACAGCAGTATCAAAAGACTCCAGTGTTCAGTTTAGTCCATAAGGAGGGACCACGGACTCAGGCTGGTGGCAAAGGCCACCACGTTCACAAGGCATAGTACTAACAATGCAAGGATACACATGCCAGTGATCCACCAGAAAGCCACAACTCAAGTACAACATTATTTGATTTCTTTGATTCCCCTCTTATACAGAGCAAAGCATTTTCCTTTGATCAGAACAAGCAACATAACCTATTTCCCATTTATCTCAAAGGGTGCTGCACCATGTGCCCACCAAGGCTCTGTGCTGGGTGTTTGCATTCCAGCCTTATCACCCGTGCACTGGAGCATCCCGTCCTCAACACACATCTCTCTTACTCCTTTCTTAACAGGGCTGAGCAACCTGGACCTTTCTTCTGACCATGTTTACACATTCAAGTTTATATCAACAATTCATTTACTGATAAATATATTACACTATTAAAAGTTTATCCTGCATTGTAAAAATACATGTGGCAGTTTCATTCACGTTTACATTTTTTAAAGCAATTCAAAAACTATAACTTCCTGAAAACTTAAAACTATACCTCCTGAAAAAAATTTAAAGCAAGAAATTTATGCTTCATTTTACTCAGTAAAATAATTTTCATTTAAGTAGAATTCAACTATTTTTGATTCACAAGATATTAAAAAAAATATTAAATGTAGATATATTTATATAGAAGGGTTTACACTTTAAATACAACTGACCTTATACAACCTAAGGTCATATAAGTACAAAATACTTAAATTTTTGTCACTGCTAGCAGTAAGCTACAAGTCTTCTTTTTTGCCTTTTTTTTTTTTTTTTTAATTAAAACATCTTATGTATTTTGTCCTTCAAAATTTTAAGTCTAGTAAACTACAGGAAAAAATAAACCTGTGCTCCAAGCTGTTTCTAACAGCAAACCCTTGCCCCTCCTCCCCCCTCAATGTTTCCACCAAATACCTTCAAAGCCCTAACATTTGGTGCAATTAAAGCATTTAGTATTTTCTTCCACTCACTTTATTTTGAGCAAGGTTAAACATTATACTAATCCTACTCTTTTTCCTTTCTCTTTTTTTCCTGACCCTTTCACTTGAAAGCCCATCAACATAATCTCCTGCAAGCATAGCACTACCTGACAAACTATCACCCCGAATAGACCTCAATCCATCCTGCGAGGCAGCAGTTACAAGAAATCATTGAACTCTGAATGGTCCCTGCACCATCTGAGAATAAATCAGGAGGACAATATATTTCTTGGATCTAAAACAGCCCCATCAATAAGCAACCTAAGCATCAGGAAAATGACCAACTAAAATGCTGACGAACGCTCATGGCCTTTTATTGGGGTCAAGGGGTAGGACTGCCCAGGATCCCTCCTGCCTTTCTTCTTCATCCAAATACTCTGAAAGGCCTAATACTGCAATTTTGGATTCATGTGTTGTTTTGGCATTGCATCATCAGGCAAGCCAAGGCAAATTTCTCCTTTCTCCTTCTCATAGCCACACTCAGCATATTACAAGTGCACCAAGGCCAGACAGCTCAGGCTACAGACAGGTCAGAAATTATGAAGAACTGAAAAACAAAGAGAGAGACAGGCAGAGAGAAATATCCTCAAAGTTTCAAAGTGCAAAAAGTATCTCTTGCTGGAGCAGACAAAGCCCTTCTGCAGCTATTCAAAAACCAGAAGCCAGCATATTACATTTTGTTGGGAAACACAGGGAATGACAGAGATTTTGTTTATCCAGTTTTTAATTTCTCTGCTAAGGCTAAAGCTCTTTTTGTCATTTCATTTGCTTAAAGCTTCTGCTTTGTAAGATTTCCAATTAAGAGAATGTGACACTCTCACCAGGCTTGGATTTCTCCTATTAAGCAGCTTTGCTGGTCATTTTGTTAAGGCCACCTCCAGAACAAATGCTGACTGAAAACAGAATTAATAATGGATTTAAAGGCTGCCACTCAGTAGCCAATGCACACAATAGGAACAGCTGTTTTACACAAAGTAAAAATATGCATCTATATTGACTTCTTTGTTATACTCAAAAAAAAAAAAAGAGCCAAAGAAGTAAGAAATCCAGCCACTCTCAATTGTTACATAGAAATATTTATCAATTGAAGATACTTTAGCAGATAACTGCTAAACAAAATGCATACTTATAAAAGCTCTGCAAAAGCAGACTTAAATCACAGCTAATCACATGGGAGAAGCATGTAGGTAAATCAGTATTTTCCTTTTTTCTCAGTATAGATCTAAAGACTGGATGCATTCTAATTTAAAAAAAAAAAAACTGCATCAAATAAGAATAAATATAATAATGCTCATGGAAATTCTTTAATTCTACATTCCCATCACAATACAAATATGTAACAAGTTTATTGGAAAAATATTCAGCTATGGGGCAAACTAACAATGCATTTGAAGCAATTTCCAGAGGTATGTAAGCAAAGGATTTGATCTCTCCTTGCTTTCTCCATTGAAAGGCAATTATGGATATCTGCCAAACAAGGCAACACTGTGAACAATGATCCCTCTCAAGAATCCCTCAAACTACAAAAACTGACACAGAAGCACAGAATCATTAAGGTTGGTTAAGATCACCGAGATCATCAAGTCCAACCTTTGATCAAACACCACGTCAACTAGACCGCAGCACAAAGTGCCACATCCAGTTGTTTCTTGAACACTTCCAAGGATTGTGATTCCACCACTTCCCTGGGCAGCCTCTTCCAACGCTTAACCACCCTTTCAGTGAAGAAATTCTTCATGACATGCTGAGCCTGTAGCATGAGTAGGAATAAAAACCCTGATGTCTAAAGAGTAAAAGTAGCTCAACCTCATGGAAAAAAACTGAAACGAGATAAGGACCAAATTCAAAACATTTTCAGAGAACCCATAAAATTAGGAGAAATACAGTTGTTTATCATACTCTTTCAGCATTTAAGGCCATGAGACTAAGGACAAGAAAAAAATTAAGGGAAAAATTAACATCGCCTCTATAAATTCTCTGTTAAGAACTTCTGAAGTTTGTTAAGATATTGCCACAGATGAACACAAAAATTGGTCTCATTACAACAAGATGGATGACTAGCTTCGTTCCTTGGTAAGAAACAGGTCGGTATTTCTGAAAAGATATGAGCTTAAAATAAGGAACTAAATGGAAATCATTAATTGCCACAATGTGACATGCCAAATGGATTTATCCAATGCTTTGATGTACAAAGAATTCACTCCTATAATCTCATTGGAAAAAAAATGTTGAGCTGTTACTCATTTACTCAATGAGAGTGTATTACAAAAATACTCATATGCCAATTTCGTATTATTAAATATGCCAGCCACTACAATTTGCTGGGGGGGGGGGGGGGGGGAGGTTTTTCCGCCNNNNGAGAGATTATTCATCCCAGCCATTACACAAATGGAAGTCTAAGGCAAAGACTAAGAACTTTCTGGAGGAAGACACTAGCAACATCGAGAAAATAAAACAAGTTCTCCTAATACAGTGCATTGACTAAAACCATATTCCTGAACATTTGTTTTTTGATATCCCAGAGTGAGTAAGTAAAGGCATGCTCCTCAGCTGTCCTTCCTTTTAATGATGACATTACCAATACTCCACACTGGATCAGACTGGTCACCTACTGACCTACTGAGTCAAGTTTCCTCTTGCTGATCACAAGAACTGCCAGCTTTTGCGAAAAAACAGTGCTGTCAGCAAGAGGCAGCAGGACTACATGGACCCCCTTAGATTGAATGTGGCAGTCTGAAAGATGCAGATCTGAAGCCCAGAAAGGAAAGAAAGACTGATGTGATTTCATTTTCTGGGTTTGACAGACTTTCTCCGTACAAATACTCTGCTAAACAGGAGAGGGCAAGGGGACAAAGTCAGTACTGACAGCCTCGATACCCAACACTGCTGGGTGTGTTCCCCAGCCATTCCCAAGGCAAGACCTGGCACAGCTCAGTGTCTACTTCAGTGGAGGGAGCACTCCTGAAAGGCAGCAAGGACACTGGTCTGCACTAGTTTTGCTCCCTTTGACCTGACCGGTCACTGCACACAACCCAAAGGACACTGACCCCAGAAACTCCCCACTACCATCACATTTCACGCATGTTCAGTTTCATGCTTCTCGAATGCCACTCTGATGGGCTGGTATTCAGCTCTTACACCATCTTAAACAATATGAAATGGAAAAAAAAAATGTATCCATTATAGGGGGAGAAGCCATACACAGTGTAGACATAAGCCAGTACATTCTGTTTGTCTTTGGGTTCAGGAACTTCTTCCTGACCCTCTTGTACTCTACAGTACAGGTATGCCCTCAGTGCCTGATTGCAGTCCTTGGAGGCCTGATTTATTATGACAATTGTTCTGTTTTCAGTCTTTACTTTAAATTCTCTAAAACTGAATGCATTTTTCCTTCATGTGGGTTGAAATGCTGTGCAGTAATCCAATGAAAACATAACGAAAAAGGATCACAGCATCCAATTACCTGCAACACAGTTGCAACAGAACAACCATTTAAAAAATCTAGTTCCAAAACTAAAAACCAGAAAGAAGCTCAAGAGAATCTGAAGAGAAACTTGACATGAGAAAGAACATATATGTTCTCCATTCTGTCCTCATCTAGAACAAAAAGACACTTTTTTTGAAGATTATAATATTTCTATTTAAATCATAGAAATTCTGATATCTCAATTTTTAAGTTGTTTTTATTAATTGCTCCTCTAAAAAGTTATAGATATTTCAATACTAGTGTGGATGCAGTTAAGAATTCTACAACTCAACTCACAAATAACAGCTATGAATTCTGTGGCTCTCTTTTGTTCCCTTTCTATTACTTGTGATTGTACAAGTAAAGGTAGTCAGAATCACTTGATTTTATTGATCCTAAGATTTTCTGTTAAGGATGTCCTACTTGCCCATTGATTCAGTGTCATAAGAAAGCCTATAGAAATGGGTTTTTCCATAAGTACTCTATTAATAATAAATCATGATCACTCTGCCCTTATCCTACCACAAAAATTACCTCTATTTCATGTAAATATCCTGTCACTTTTTACAGTTAAACATTATGTGCATCTGAAATACACGTGAAAGAAAATGCACTATGGTCTTTTTCCTCATTAACATATACCAGAAAAATTAATCTAATTATATTAATATATTTTGCAGCTTACTTCTGAGTCTTGGCACTGGAAGACGCAATTCTTGTCCCGTGACTGTGCACTTTCTAGACTTCCTAACTTTTTAGCCAGCAGGAAATTTGTGCTGCTTGCTTCCAAGACTCTGTAGATACTACTGTGCTTCCTTAAATGCAGTTCTGTTCTGCTTTTCCCCTACCAAATTACATAAGGTTTTCACATCACTGTGGTTAATAACAACAGGGCAAGAACTAATGCCAAAAAAAAAAAAAAAAAAAAAAAATTGCTGGCACTTTCACTTTTCTATCATCAAATCAACAGCAAAAAGCTGAAAAGTTAGATAGGTTACCATTTTCCATAGATGCTCATGTGCAAGTCTGTCTAAAGTTTCTTCTGAATTTTGGGCAAGTATTCATCTTTGCTTTGTAATGTGCTCCTTTCCTCATTATCTTTGCACACCTTTTCTCAGAGAAACGAAGAAACAGTACAAAAAGAGTAGTCTGAAGCAGTTGTTTTGCTCGGGCACTGAAACCTGTAATTTTGTCCTTAGATATAAATGCAGATACACATAATAACACAGGTTCAGAAAAAAGAAAAATAATTTACTGCTTTTATCTACACAGCTTAACTTACTGATTATCAAGGTGTGATGTGACCCAGAAAGAAAACAGGGGAAAGAACAGTCAATATCATAAGAAAAACAGTTCTTTTTATAAACAAGTAAAACAAAAACAAAAAAAACCACTACTACGTAGGCCCCTTTATACAAGTAATATCTTCTACACTGACCAGTACATTACCATTGGAAGTTAGTATAGAATTCTATATAATTATACAGGCCAATGATATTATATTTTTTTTTAAAAATTTAAAAATTAGCATTTGCAGTCAGTACCAGAAAGATTTAAGGCCTGTCTCAACAACTTAAAGCTAAGGCAAACAGCTTTTCTATTTCAAAAGTAGCCCATAACCATATCTTATGTCCCAGTAGAAGACTTGTATTTTCGTATTTGAAATCAAAGAATTTCAGGGTGCTACAAATGTGTCAATAACACAAAAATGTATTCCACAAAGAGACTCCCTCTCTGCTGCCCAGTCTGTTTATCTATTACAGTACTACATCCTGTTTGGTGTCTTTGCCTCATGTTCTGGTGTCTCCTGACCACAGGGTTATGACATGTTTATCGCCACATGCTGGTTCAGCACCTATGGCAGCAAAGAGTA
>VXAD01001659.1:63262-88079 GCA_013399195.1 Dicrurus megarhynchus | reverse complement strand
GGAGAGGAGTGGAAGCAGTACAGTCACATTCTGAGTCTTACAGCCTAAGTAAATGCAAGGGAAAAAAAACCAAACAAACAATAAAAACAACAAAACTGAAACAGTGTGGATATATGGTGTCACAATAACAGGACCCAGTCCAGAGCAGACAGGATGTAGACAGAATCCCTCAGGTACTTGGCAAGATAAAAATCAGAAGAGGTGACAACCATTTTTCCAGAAAACTGAAATTCATTCTGCCTCCTGCACTCTTCTGGAGCTTTGTATTATTCACACCAAGAATGATTTTTATGCCTTTGACTCATGCAGATAAAACAAGCCATTTAAATAGTCTTCAGAAGAAAAGAGGGAATAAACCAGGAGCTGAAAAAAAATCACATTTAGTAGGTGAGCATGATTTACAAAATACTGCTGTGAAGGGGTTCACAGGGGAGCAGGGCAGAGCTTCTGCAGGCAGTCTAGGTTTATTTTAATGCACCAACCTAATCAACGTCTCCAGGACTTGTCACTCACAAATAATAGCAAGAAGATGCCTGAGAAGCCTGCACTCTCCTTGCTCTCTCACCCCTCTCCTCATACACATATGGTGGATTGGGTTCAGATCCTC
The DNA here is from genome assembly GCA_013399195.1 of Dicrurus megarhynchus. Classification (NCBI taxonomy): domain Eukaryota; kingdom Metazoa; phylum Chordata; class Aves; order Passeriformes; family Dicruridae; genus Dicrurus; species Dicrurus megarhynchus. The sequence continues at coordinate 87,472 of VXAD01001659.1, read as the reverse complement.
AGATAACTGGAGAGAGGAATATATAAATAATCAGCTCCTGATGGCTATCTAGAAAAGTCCCATCTTCAAATTGCATTCCAGGGTCTTCTTACAAAATCACCCATAAAGGTATAACCAGGTCTCTCTGCTTGCCATGTCATGTTGCTTCCTCTTTTTCTCAGCTGAAAGAGCATATTTTTATCTCTGTCTCTAGCTCCAAAAACTCTTTTCTCCATGACTTCCCCAATGAGCTCACTCAGGGTACCCCAGGAAATCCATCCAATGTCTGCTTTAGTAATTCATAAAGCATTTCATTCTCCTATAGTATTCGCTATGGCAATTCATTCCAAAGATTTCATAAAAGAGGTGCATATAAATTGAAAAGGCTTTTTTAGCAAATCAAGCTAATGAAAATAATCTGCCTGGAAGTTTGCTAAGACATATTTTTGAAATAGAGAAGCAAAGACAAAAGGCAAGAAGATGAGAGAAATGGTCAAGAGGACAGGACAGAGACAAATCACTGAATATGAAAAGACTTGAAGATGCAGGGGAACTCTGGAGATCATCTACTGCATCACCCTACTCAAAGCACAGTCAACTACCACAGATTGCTTAGGACTGTGCCCAGCCCTCTTCTGAAAATCTCCTAGGATGATCACTCCACAATCTCTCCAAGCAACTTCTGCCAGTGTTCAGTCATCCTTACACTGGAAATGTTTTTCCCTATGCATAAATGCAGTCTTCCGTATTTCAGTTTACATCTGTCATCTCTTGCACTTTCAATCATTATTGCTACGCAGAGTGAATCTCTTCTTCAGCCTGAACAAAGAGGAGCATGGCCATCCTAGATGCAAACATCTGACCATAAAGATTTTTTATTCCCTTTTCTGAGGCTGGCTCTCTTCCAAATGCTCAATAATACCATGATTATCCTGGTGAGAGTTGACAGATAAAGATACAAACACAAGCAATTCCTGACAAAGTAAGGACTGTTAAAATATGATATTGTTAGGATAACAGTATGATTCAACCATGTATGTCTCATACAACATTATGGTACTTCTTAAAAATCAACACTTTATGAACTCTATCAAGAAAAACTGCAAGTATGTTTCTTCCTAAAGAAACACACTTTCAATTATCCAAGTTCCTGTAAGGGAAGCACAAGAAATTTTCTCCCATATGAAAAGAAGCACTTGGAGTTTCCAAGGACAGCAGCCTCAGGGTGTGTCACCACAGGCCAGGACAAGAAGACGGTAGGACAACACCCGTGACTTTGTATCTAGTTCCCCACAAGTTACCGGAAAGTACATTCCCTCAGAAAGTTCTGGAGTAGAACATACCTTAAACATCAGCCCTCTCTTTGATTTGACACTTTGATATTCTTCCTGCCAAGAACTGCTGCAGAACATCTCTGTTCCTTTCTACAAGTTCAACTGGAGTTTCTGCTTTTGATGTACACAGCACTACCATAGGTGAGGACTAAAGACCATGGAGCAATTTACACTGTTATAAAGTTAGAAAGATCAGCAGCTAAGGTACATGAAGGAAATACCCAAGTAAACAAAGCTGAGATGAGCATATCAGTAACTTCTGCAGCTGAGTTTATCTAAGAGAGGCAAGTGAATGTGGAAAGTATCCATTGCATGCTACGGAGTAAGAGAATGCACTAATTCCCCAAAAAGCCAGGAATTTTTCATCAGAGAGGCATAAAGAAAAATCTTGTTTGAGACACTGGATCTCTGTCTCTACTCTTTATTTAGAGGATGGAAGACCTTCAAACTCATTTTTCTCCTGTCAGGAGGCACACTGGACTGTGGAGTTCTTCAGAATGGAAAACAAACACTGCCTCTCCGAAAATGCATTTGTGTCTCCTTCCAACCACAGAGCAGAATGAAAGCCCATGGAAGGGAAATGCTAAAGAGGGGAAAAGCTCTGATATTATATAAAATAGAAGAATAGAGATCTCTGGAAAGCTTTTAAATGTTGTCCTTTGACTTCTTAACAACATAATTTTTCAAGTGTTCCAAAGAGCTATCCATTTTCTACTGACTCCACCAGAAAACAGTATTTTGTTTTCTTTGTTTTGTTCTTGTCATGTTATGTCAACATGACACCCTGGCACCTGATGCTGACCTTAATGGATTTTTGACAAAGGACCCAGCACTGCAACTTAAAACACTGTCAATTGCTGCTTAAATGAAAATAAAAACAACAGATTTACAAAAACATGTGTATTTTAGCTTACTCAATAGTTAATGGTGTTTCCTTTACCAATTCTTCATATTTTGCTGAGCAAAATAAAGAGTATTAAAGCTACAGATTTTGAAAAAACACTTGGAGTCCTGCAGTTAAACATATGGTTGTGCCTCTTCAGAACTAAAAGCATTAAAGATGTTTACTTAGAAACTAGGAAGCAGCTATTTAGAAAAGCATTTCTCCTTATTCAGTAGTTAACATAATTTTTTACATTACCTAACACAGAATTTGCTCAATCCCAAATTGCCAAATGCATTGGCAGGAGGCTCAAGCAGCTCTGATGAATACTGGAAGGCAGTAATAATGCGATTCTATCCAGCCAAGTTTGGTTTCATATGAAAGGCTTTTCTTGAACCATGCTCACACATTTTTCTACTGCACAGCACTGACATAGAATGAGACCTGAACAATGCCAAATTATATCCCATGTATTTGTTTCAGTTGGGAGTCTTTCAACTTTCCCTGAAAAGATAGGACAAGGGACTAGATGGCCAATAGGACTGATTGAGGATGGCAATTTCTCTTTTCTGATACTCGTCAAAGTATTACAGAAACTCTTCAGAATTCACAGTCCTATTTTATGACAAAATTTAAATTGGATAAGGAAAAGTACCAGGAATCTTTATTTCATCATTGAAATGATTTACAGGTTAGACTACTTAACACAGTCTAGACGTAAATCAACAACAAGGAAGCAAATGACGATCAAAAACATTATGGCCTTTCTTCCAAGTAGGCAATTTTGTGCCCTTATTATTTAGAATTATATTTGGATCTGCAAATCTTTTGTTGACTAACAATATTGAAAAAAAGGCACATTGTACAAATTAAGGGTTTCTCTCCATTTCCAAGTTTTGAGTAAATCCTTATCTAACATTTTATGACAGTGCATTGTGAATAGTTGCAGCAATTTTATTTATAGGCAAACTCCAAGTTTCTTACTGATACTGCTTATCCAGTCCTAGAATACTAAATTCTCAGTTTACAAATACAGAATAATACCAAAAAAAGTTTCCCTATGCTTCCACAGTATCACAGAAACATGTTTCAGACAGGTTAGGGAAAGCCACTTCTATGCCCTCTGCAAAGAGTAGTAAAATTTTATTATTCTGCTGAATCCCAACATTTTCTGTCAGACCCCTAAAAAATAGTGGGCTGAGAATTTATATTCTTTTTAAAAGACCTGTAAAAAGTACTGGTTTTAAGTTCCTCTTAACTTTGTGATACAATGGTAACTAGTACACAGAACCACTGAACTACAAGAAAATGAAGCAGACTCCAATCTGAAATCCACTGAAGTCAAGAGGAGACAGAGTCCACAAACTGTCCTCTTTCTAGATGGCAGAATTTCAGCATGAAATAATTTCTATAAGTTTTATAATCAATAACTGTAATGGCAAAAGGTAAAGAATTTTTAAGACAACACACCAATATGTGCTACCATTTTTATTTATCACTCCTTCAATTTCACCCATTAACTTATACAGGGGTTCCCAAAAAAGAAAGGTCTTGTTGTCTACCATCTGGTTTTTGCTACAGGTTTTTATGACATTGACAATGATAGGTATGAATTTATAATGAGAGATCACAACTAAAACACAATAGATTAAAAAAAATAGAATTTTCATAAAATAAAATGCAATCAAATATTATCAATTGTCTTACAGAGGCAGGACAACTTCCAGCATTACATAAATTAAAACAGTATAAAGTGATACTGGAGAGTGGGGGAGAGGAGGGATTTTCAGATAATCATGAATTAATATCAATCAGAACTTTACATTATGGTAGATAGTCAGCATTGTATTTGGGTCACCTAAGTCTTCTTTGACATTTTCTTCTCTTGTTTTCCCCTTTTCATTTTACATTTTAATCTAAATGTATTTCTTATTAACCTACATAAGTTTTGACTGATAATGTGTTTACCACAGCTGGCTTACAGACTGCCTCATTTATTAGTTGACAGAGGCCATAGGAGATCCATAAACTGATTATTCACTCACTTCATTGTTGATAAATATTAAAGGCTTCTAAATATTTGCTAAGGACAAATTCACTGTTTGTTAATCACACCCTATTTTATGATTAAGTTTAATGCAAGCTAACAACAGTAGTTTGTTGAAGGAAAATGAACCCTTTGAGTTAAGCTATACCACTTCAAACATGAAAAACTATTTAGATGCTTCATGTACTGTTGAAAATGAAGGATTCCAGTGATGCCAATGGACTTACAATAGTATGGTAACTAGTATAAGTGAGAACCAAAATAAAACCTTGAGTTTTGCAGTGTTATACCAATTTACAAACATTTTTTACAATTGCACTGCAGTTCTACTATGTAGGTACAAAGAAATACTACTACTACTACTTTGAAAAACTATAAAGAAGTGGACTGACAGTGCAATATTAACAAGACAAAATAATTATTTTATTTACCTGACTTTGCAATTCACTTTGTTGCTTCAGGCGAAGATTTTCTGGTGTATCAGCCACTGTAGTGAAGGACTGCTTTGGGTAATGTCTAGAAGAAGAGACACAAAGCCAAACAGTAAATATTTGCACATGTTAGAAAGTCAAATGCATCCCAGCACTCCTTCCTACAGTGTAGAGAAGTCTTTCATAGCATGCTATGAATTACACGTATTTACTCTGAAAATATTGTGTCAGACATGCCTTACAGAAACAACATGAAGGAGTTCCTGTAAGGCATCTAAATTCCACCCATTCATCCTGCCCACTGACTTCAAAGACTGATCAGCCAAAACTTGCTTTCAACAGAGCGATGAAAACTACGTTTAACTGCATTGTCTTGGTATAGTCACGTGCTGGACAAAGACTAAACCAAAAGCCCTTAAAATGTAATTGTTTTACAGAAATGGACGCTGCATAGGAATGTAGAGCTGGAATACCACGGGTCTTTAATCCTTTAGTGGAAGAACCAGAAGGATCAAGGCAGGTACTTTCCGGGTAGAGAAAAGTCAAACGCTTTAACAGAAAATATGTCAATACAGGACTGTAATATCCAGTACCAAAGACTGGTGTGTCCCAGAACTGCAATCTATCAGGCATCTCTCTTTCCATTTGAAATTTTACACCTTTACAATACCTTCCTATTTGCTTTGGCATTTTATGGTAATGTGCTCTAGGGAAGCCTGCTTGAGAAGGGATGTTGGACTAGATGGCCTTTGGTGATCTCTTCCAATCTTAATCATTTTGTGATTCTGTGAACTGAAGCAGTCAAACCCTCCTCACTTACAGAACCACTAATTTTTTAATTTTCATGTACTTATCCTGCTATTTTACAGTCAAACAGGAAGTTCTATTATAGGAAAGACCACAAAAAGAAGCTAATAAAAAAATGAAACTGCACATCCCAAAACAGATATATTGTTATGAGCCATTAACACTATGAGGAAACTGATTCTTACTAATTACTTTCCATCATCTTCAGTCAGAAACCAAAATGTTCACCTTACTACCATGTGAGGCACTCGCATCAGTTACCATTCACAGCTTCCCCATGTCTGCCAGCTCCCCCATTTGTGCCTCCAACATTTCAGAGTACCAGACAACAGGCACAGCATTACAGACACAATAATATTTGCAGCATAAGTTCCACAGAGAGAGTAAGCAGTAAGTGTCTGAAGACAGAGGATATGCAGTATTAAACATTTCCATGTTAAAACTGCAGGATCTCTCTAATGTGTTCTTTCAGCAACTAGTTGTATGTTGTTGCTATGGCTTCATCATAAAATTTCCATGCTGTGTAAAGATCATACATATTTTCTATCAAAATTGTATTTTATTAGAAAGTTTTCTGTGTACAAGTTCTATTTCCATGAAGTACATGGTTTCAGTAAAAAAAAAAAAAATATTTTTCTCTGAAAAAATAAAACAAGCATGAAAAATTAAGAAGGATTTCAGGTTTCAGCCAAAAGCTGAATGTTTCCTCCTCAGAAATGCAAAATCAAGAATTGATGAGAAATGGTGCCTGAACTTCAAACAGCCGACTGCTCCAGGCCTGATCCCCCCATCAGATGACATCTTGCCTTGCCAGACTTCTACACCATAGCACAATGGAGCAGACTCCTGCACCAAGAGGCTGTGGAGCAACCCCTCATTTATGGTGTCGTTGCACAGGGAGAAATACAAGACAACCTGGGGATTTCAGGCTCCCAAGGGCTAATAACTGCATAGAAAGAGCAAAAAATTAAATACCTTGATGAAAGCAAGATTTCCTCACAGAAATATAAGAACCATCCCAGGCTGGATACTAGCAGATGGGTAAATGATGCTACTCTAAGTTTATGGTGAGACACACTCCCACCCATTATGTTAGCCACTTATCTCAGAGAGCTCATGCCACTGAAAACTAGAAAACAAAATTTCTAGGCATGACACACTTCAGCCTATTCTTTTGGAGTTACAGACAAGTCTTCCTAAAGTCCCACCCAAGATGGAGCTTCAGCCAGAGGGAACACCAAGTTCTGCATACGCTGTTGCCTCTTCCCTCCTTTTCAAACCAGCGGCTCCGCCACCAGCGCCCTCCTCAGAGCCAGCCAATGCCAGCCAGCAGAATGGCCCAGCCACAGCTCCAGCAACACACAGGGAGGCAGAACTAGGCTTTGCCTAGAGAGCACCCGCTCTTGCATGAAGCAGATGGTGTCAGCATTGTGTAATATCTTGGGACAAGGAAGATACTTCCAGAAGGGCTGCTTTTTTTTTTCTTTAGTTTTTTCTCTCTCACAATTCATTCTTCTGTAGAGAGGCAAAATCAAATGCCAGACTGGCCACAAGGAGGGTCATAAGCCCTTTTTGGAAAGCAGCAATGAGCAGATGGGGAAGGCAACAAGCCACCTCACAGCCAGGGCTTGCTGATGCCCAAGGAAGATTGTAGCAATGGTGCACAACTCCCACCTTAAAGCACAGCAGCCTTCCACATAGCAGCCATGAGATATCCATGGATAGCTCCTGTAGGTGACAAAATCCCTGTCCCTAAAAAAATATCATCTGCCACACATGCAGTTAAAATATTACATTATGCACATGTTGAATGCTGAAAGTATAAACTTTCACTGTACTGCTTTACACCATGGTTACATATCATGACCCTGGTAGTATAATCACAGTAATCACATGTATTCATCCTTTTTAACATGGAGAACACAGAGTGTGAGCCAGCTCAGCCAGGGTATTTGGCCTGGAAATTGTGTGGAAAATGCCTAGGGAATTGCGTGGACAACACTGAGGCAAATGTCTCAGCCACAGTCCCCAAGGACTGCAGAGAACTGCAAACCCAGGCTCTCAAATTAAACCTCTCTATTGTGAAGCATAAAAACATAGACCTTGTCCCTATCATTCACCAGCTCTTACTTCTGATCTTCTGCAAAATAAATGCTTTCTTCCACAATTAGAATTCAGAAGCTCAGAGGTATGTCAACATTCCAAGTAAACCACTTGAGAACTAATGTATCTAAGATAAATAATTATTTTAGAAGCACTAGCTCCATACTTCAAGTAAAATAGGTATTTGAAGAAGCAGTGCTTTAATATGCTTGAAAATACTATGTAAACTGATTTTACCAATGAAAAGTATTTACACTTGACCATGAAAGAAAACATTACACATGACAAGTGAACAAAACTGCTGAAATTTAAATTGATTTTTAAACTGATCATCTAAACCATTTATCAAAATGTATTACAGTGATTAAAATAAGAATCATTTAGCAAAATTAAATTAGCAGTGCATTCTACTATGGGTTGTCATTTTAACTGCAGCTGATTTATGAAACCACTCACACGGTATTTCAAACCAGAAAGACATGGGTTTAGATACATCCCTTCTAATTTATGGAAATTCTTGCCTCAAATGCATTAAAAAGACTAGTGTTAAATTTAAATCCTATCTTCAGCTTTCCACATTTGTTTTAAGCTTACTGATAGCATGTCTTCAGGATAATTACCAGTATTTAAGACATTAAATTATGTGAAAACTAAGATACATCATACCATTCGATATTTTTTGTCTGAAATAGAAGGCTGAAACACAAGTGTTAAAATTCACTAATCTGCTTTTTTAGTTATCACTTTAGAGCTATACCACATTACGTCAAAACGTTCTGAATAAGGATAAGTAACTGGATGGCAACAGCTTTTAATTCAAAAGGCTGACAGTGGTCCCTGGTAATCCGTTGCTGCGTTTCCCCTTTGTCCAAGATGATGTCTGAGAAAGAGCCAGGAATTGGTTAAAGAGGTTGATCTCATGTCAGCGATTTAACAGCAATGTCCAAAGGATTTTTTTTGTTTGTTTTAAGTCTTTGTTAGTTGTCTAAGTCTACTTAGCAATATGTCTTACCACACTAATGCTATTAGGATTAATCCTGTATAAAGATCTATACAAGAAGTTCCAGAACAAATCAGGATACACAGTATGGTGTCTCTGCTGCGGGTTACTGTATTGCCTGCCTCAGCTGCACAGCTTGATTAATAAATCAAACCACAACTCAATCTCTTGGTGCTTATGAGGAAACTCCTTCACTTTTCGGTATTTGGAAAGAGGATCAGTAAAGCCTCTGAGAACTCAGGAAAGTACCTGAAAGTTACCTAGCTTTTCCAATGACTAAACATAGAAATTTTTCCAAATACTATTTTAGCTGTAAAGTTTTCATCAGCTTTTTCATGCTCTCAAACCAACAAAAGGAAAGAAAAATGTTCTGAGAGAGAATGGGATGAAGATTCAGCTTTGTCTCTTTTGTAAAAGGTCAGATTCAAAGATGGAGATAAATTCAAGCATCTACTGAAATTATCTTCTTCATACCTCACTCTGACTTAATCAACATTTACAAATGATTAAGAGATTTGTGTGTGTTTTCTAACTGTAAACTAACTCTTACTGCTGTTACAGAATTATAACCCTTGTCAGTGTTACTAGATTTCTATTGAGTTATGTCTCCCCTAAAATACCTATTCCTATTTGCCCGCAACATTAAATTTGTGATATCTTTTAACCAGAGAACAAGTACAAAATACACAAATCAATATTATTCTCCCAAGCAGAGAGTCAGCTCCATCACATCTTTTCATAATACCAATTGCCATCACTGGCTGTCACATTAGGATATCTGTCCTCTCCTAAGTTTTGTCCAAAATAACTCTTCTTCTAATTTAAGCAAACTCTAAAAAATAAGGAGGTTTAAAAGAAAAAGGAAAAATGAAACTCTTATATTCAGTTGCAGTAATGCAGAGCTGAACAAAATAAACCTGTAAGACAACACAATAAAATTAAACCAATCTTACAAGAATTATAGAAAACTATGAAAATTAGTTTGCCTTTTGAAACTAGCACGTCAGTCCAGTGTATGCAAAAATTGCAAATTGAAATTAAACAGTGAATAATGATGTAGCAGTCTGGATGCAACCCAAGCTCACAAATGATGGACAGGTAGGAAAGCCCCATCTTAGACCTGCAAGGGCCCAATCTGGTAAATGTGATCTGAGCCCACATCAACAAACAGCAAAAAAATAGAGAGGAAAAACACAGATCTCCAATTAAGTCTCATATAGAAGACACAAGACAAAATAATTTTTCCAGGATAAAGGTGACAAGGCATTAAGCTGTGCTCAGCTAGGGAGTGTTTAAACTGGCAGTTTGAAGAGGCACAGGATGGCTTTCATCTCCTTACCTTGAAACCGTGTCATTCACAGAAAGACATGTAAGATGCACAACAGCAGAGAAAGAACCAGCAGGAGGGAAATCTTGCCCACAGCTGACTACTTGATTTGAAATTCGTGCTCAGTTGCACTTGCTGCTCTGAAGCTCCAGGAGGGATTTCTCTGGGTTTTTTCTTTTGTTTTGAGCTTTCTGTGCAAGATCACTTATTTGCATGCAATTATAAAGGGTTTTGTATTAGGAATAATGTAACTAGTGGATAATACAACTTTGGTATGCCAGCACTTGGGCAATGAAGTGAACAAGAAATATATCACAATTCTCCAGAAATTACTCTGAAGATGGCATTCTCTTTGGCTACCTGAATCTACTGCTCTGTATGAGGAACTCTGGCTGCAATTAGTTTGTTTTGGAAAACATTTTTCAATATTTGCCTTCAGTTTTGCAAGGAACTTACTTTTTCAAATATTTAATTTCTCTATCTGTACTTCTTACTTGAAGTAACAGAGAAAGTTCCTCCCATATGCTAGCTAAATGCAAGTTCCTTTTTATGACAAAAATCCCCTAGAGAGATGGGCTTGTATTGCTTTGCAGGAGATTCAGCAAGCAATAATATCCATTTAAAAAAGTGAGGATATTCCACTTGCTTGTTGGGGTAAGCCATAACACCCTTGCTCCTGGAGTGAGTGAAAGGCCACATATCACATAAAACCAGGCACATGTTGCACATCCTGCATTATGCTGTTGGACTGGCACTTGATACACAACTACAGAGACCCATATCCGGGGCTCCCTTCAAAATCTAAGGTTAGGGACTCCATTAAATATTCTGACTGTATCTGGCCTCATGACACAGGTTAGTGCCTTACTGTTCTCTGTTAGAGGCTGAAAAAATGAACTATTAACTGAAAACAACAGCTCTTAGGGGATACTAGCTTTTTCCCCCATTTGTTACATTTTTCCTTTATCTCTCTTTTGCAATTTGGTATCTATTTTACACAGAAAGATACATTGTTAAGGAGACAGGCAAGTCTTGCTTCTTGAGAAATTCAGGTCAAAACATTTTAATTTTAAAGATTTGAAAAAATACAGCGGGAGGAGGACACAGTTCATATCTTATCATATAATACTAAGAATTGTTATAATACAGATCTCAGCCAAGTAGCATCCAGATTCAGCAAAAAGATCAAAAAGAGTAAAATCCAAGCACCATGGATGTCAAAAGTAGAACTGCTAGAATTATTAGTGGAGCCAGGCACTCATCCTTTCAATAATTTACCTATTCCTCAGCTATGGGATTCCAGTGCTTGGGGAAAGAATCACTTAATCAGTAGCAGACCAAGAACTATAGGGTAGCCTGGAGCTGTGCAGAAATCTATCGGCAGCACACTAGTAGGTACTGACAATAGATCAAAAAGTGAGAACCACTGCTGGAGAAGAAAACACAAAAGATGCACAGAAAGTTCAGGGAAACTTGAGAGGAGGCAACTGTGGCAAAACAAAACAATAAACAAAAATCTGACTGCAACAGCAAAATCTGCCGAAGATGTACATACATCTTAACATTTGCCACTGCTAGACTGGTCCCAGGACATCATCCAGTGCTCACCCAGGCTTACACATCACCTAGACAGAGAAAACTCCACAGAAGTTTAAGAAAACTTTGTAATCACCAGAGGCAGAACAAAAGGCTGATGATTCCAATATTTCCAAATTATTTTCTTCCACATACTGTGATTATTACTTCTTTCAAAATATCCAGGAGACAAAAGGACATGAATATGAGAAGGGAAAACACCGACTGAAGCTGAGTTTCTCACTAACTTCCTTTGTCAATTTACGGCAGCTGATCTAGCAGAGTAAAGAAACACACAGTATCACCCAGAGTTCCTATAGGCTGTTTTTTACCCATCAACATCTTGCTGTCCCCTTTAAGGATGTCAGAAAGAGGATGTCAGATTCATGCATACAGCAATGGCAAATTTTCTTACAAAATTCCTAAATATTCTTATTATTTATTCTACACTCAATATATCAGTATCTCAAGCAGCACGACACTGAATTACACAAGTGTAATTGCTCCCAGGCAATTGGTAGCACTCAGTATGGGGATTTAAATACATCTAAATGGACGTCTAAATGGACGGCTTTCAGATACAATACCAGCCACGAGCAAAAGAGAAATAAAACTTGAATCTATCCTAATAATGCTTTCTTCTCTGCCAGCTTTTCAAGTGCAAGAAATACAACACAAGGTAGAAGTTTCATTCTAAAATTTTTAATCCCAAAAATCTATGACAATGACATCAGAAGTCAAGAACAAGTGATTATCTATTGCTCAATTGCTTGCATTAAGCCTTCCTCTTCCAAGGAACTATTGACTGGAAGAACATTTGCAACTGAAAACTGAAATTCTTATTCATGCATTCATTCACTCAAAGCCTGTTAGGCCATATAGCACTAGATCACAGAGGTAATGAAACTAGAGTCCAGCTGTTGCGCTTTCCTAAAACTGAAGGTAGAACCCAAAACCTGGGAAACTAAATATGTACTAGTTCCTAGCTTCCATTTTTTCTACTTCTTAACTCTTCTGTATAAGTTTACCAGCTTTTAATCTTTATGCTTTTCTTCATTTCTTTAGCAAAGCTATAAAGCCAAGCTTCATTGGACAATTCATTGGTGCTTCTGAATTCCAAAGCTGTCATACAAGACATGGCAAAAAGGACCAAGGGGACAGTAAAAAGCCATCTGTAACGCCAAAGAGAAATAAGTGCTAGAAAGACATCATAGGTTTCGTTGACCTTGCAAAAGCTATTTAGATGGCTATCAAGAGAGTGGCAGATCTAATACCCCTAAAAGCCAAAAGGCATCTGCCAAGTCATCAGTCTACCAAAGCCGGAGTCATAACTGACTGAACTCCTCCGGAGCTACGGGTGTCATCCTGGAAAGTTCAGCCAACTCCACCCTAGTCCCTTCAGAGGGACCATTTCTGCAACTAACTTTGGAAGCAGACCTCAGATACTGCAACTGAAGTAATTTGGACTCTATTAAGAATTGGGAGAGGAGGCCAGAAGGAAGGTGGAAACAATTCATCTTCAATGCCTTCATATTGCCATCTGTTTAACTGTAAAATGTGTTAAGCATTTGTCCTCTAAAATGGTGCCTCATCAGCAACTCCAAGCTACAGTCAAAAAAAAGTACACTAAACAGAGTTATGTTTACCTATGTGCTAAAGGTAAAAAAAGAAAAAGCTGCCTTTTTGTCAAGTGAAAATTTAATTGCTTATTCACATATTGTAAATTCTAAGCAGTTATGTTAACTGTGCAGCTTTATAAAATGTCTCTCCTTTAATGTATCTATTTCTACAGAATTAGTATTAATACAAAAAAGCAGTTTTATATTATATTATAAAATTTATATATTTTTAATATAAAAAATTATTAAATGATACGTTTAACTTTTGCTCAGAAATTAAGAATACTCTCAGTAGAGACTGCTTTGGCTTACTCTGCTGAAAGGGTACAAAGGTGCAAAAGCAAACACTGTAATTTTTAACGTAAATCCTCAGCAAAAATCAATGTATTACCAATTTAATTTAATACAGTTCTACATAAGGCATCACAGGCCCCTCACGATGTGGCATAGGATGTCATATTTCATGGAAGATCTGGTAAAGCCTGTGTAATTCAAACAAATCACAGATTCCCTTTTATGTATTTATCATGAAAAAGCAACAACCACGTCGCATTTTCACTAATACCCTGCCAACACCTACAGAATTTCTCTATACATTATGCTCTCAGCTCCTCATGGACTGTTAATTATTTTGACTAGAACCAGGTGCAGTTGCCATTGCTAATTAAATTCTCCATCAGTATTGTTACAAAGACTGTCCTCTCTCTTCTTTGCTTTCTCTCTTTTCTCCCCACTTGAAAAAATACTACCATGTCTTCCTGTTATAGTACAGGGGTTTCTGTCACAGCTCTTATTATTTTCAGTTAAAGACTTAGGCAAACAAGTAAGCTTTATGTAATTCATAGAGCATGGGCTTCCTCATCACCTTCCTGGACACAGACCCTAAATTCCACCCAAATACTGTTCCAGAGACTGAAGCAACTGCACTGGATATCATCCAAATGGTTTCCACAAGTTTCCACAGAGAAAGTTATTAAAACCATAGACTCATAAAAACATGGAAAGGCTTGGGCTGGAAGGGACAATAAAAATCATCTAGTCCAACCTCACTAACACGGTCAGGGGATGCCACTCATTAGATCAGGTTGCTCAAGGTCACAACCTAGCCTTGAACACTTCCAGGGACTGGGCATCCACAACTTCTCTGCAAACAAGCAGAACTTGATAACATCTCCTGAGCTTTTCATTCTTTTAGGCTGAAGATCTGACCCTCAAAAACTTCAGGTCAAAAGGCAAAGAAATGTTTTCCATCTCCCCACTTGGACAGAAGAGAGCAGCTGATGAATGGCTGCTGACATCCTAACAAATTAATCCTTTAGGATGTAAAACAGGCACAAACAAAATCACATATAAGAGGAATGCAAGCAATTCCTAAGCTAATTTACAGAAATAGCCTGCCCAAAGCATAAACCAAGTACTTTAACTACAGCAAATGCAGAGAAAAAGCTATTTCCATGAGATATGTAAAAATTCAGCATGTCAGAGCAGATACACTATCACACTGCCAGATCAAATGCAAAAAGGTGAATTATGGGATAGATGGAGAAGAAAGGAAGTCACTGAACTAATAGTGAAAAGACATGTGATATGTGTAAGATGAAAGGGAAAGCTCATGCTTCAGATCACACAGCTTAGTCATTAAATAGCATTTACACCACAGGAACACAGAAGACCTGGGAAGGTATTCGTAACCATGAAAAAAAAAAAAAGAAAGTGAAATATCTCCTAACTCTCCTTCTTATTCCTAAATGCTGCGGCCACAGATCTGTCAGATGTCACTGTCTGAGCCCCTTCTACATCCATTATTATATTTCTGCAAACCCATCAGGTAGATCCTCCATGCCAGAGCCCTCAGAGGGCAACTGAATCCATTCAGAATAAAACTGAATATGTGCCTTTGAGTAACAGATAAGACAGATGACAGGAAATGCAAAGCAAACTATTTTTAGCTGCTATATTGAAGCTCACAACTGCAGGAAATATGTCCACAACTGAAGACTGCACATGAACACCTAAAACTGGTCTTATGGTTGAAAAACTATTATTTATCCTGTCAGTGCATGATCAGTGCCACATCTTTGCTAGAATAACAGACACTAAAACCATTAAACTATCCTCTTAACAAGTCAACAGATCAAGGTTTCAGGACCACAGACATTCCTTTAAACTGATGGAATGTATTTCAGCTGGTAAATTACATTTTGACAAAAACAACTTTTTGTCAAAAAAATGCTATTTTACTACAGTCCCAGTGACTTTGTCACCAAATTTTGTTACAATTACACACAGATTATTACGAATAAAGCCTTTCACACATGCAAAAATAAAATAATTATAATTATATAATGAATTACAATAATTCATTTTATAAAAATTAATGAAGAAAACATCAATTAGTTATTTCATTATTTATAAGCAACTTTAATTCAATTTCCACAGAATCACTAATCTTGCCATTGGGAGTTAGATTATTTTTGTTTTCTACAGATTTACTAATAATCTATGCACACAATGATCCAGCCAACCCTGTCTCTTCATAGAAATGAAAAGTGTACTTCCACCAATTTCTTGCAACTCAGTGAGGAAGAAGCCTGGAGCCTCGGAAGCAGTTCAGTGACTAACAATCCCAGAGTGCCAACCAAGTCACATGAAATCACTGGTAAAGCACATCGCTTCCTCTACAGGCCTGTTGAAATTTACACCAAAAAGATATTTTAGATTCCAGAAACTGTATTTTCTGAATATTTCAGAAAAAAAAAAAAAAACAACAGTATTTTAAAGCTGAACAAGCCATAAGTCTTTCGTCAAAACTGAACTGTGCTGCAAATGTCTCTTGGATACATAATTTTATTTCCTTGCCTGTACTGAGATTACTCCTGGGGGCTTCATGTGGATATTTACACTCTGGTGGAAGTATGCTACCAGACAGGAGCGTAGAGTTCCTTCCGTAAATAGCTTTCAACACAAGAACAAATGCACAAAATAAAAACTCTTTCAATATTCAAATGAGAACATTTCCAAATGCTTAAAGCAACTCTTAAGCATCTGCTTAAAACTGCAAAAACTCAGAACAGATTTAAATCCTCAAACACATTGCTCAAGTCTGCAAAAGAGCAAAAGAGCTCACTTGTGCCAGGCCCCTTCATCTGTCTGTCCTCCTACACCAGCACACGTGAGCCTCTGACTGACAGAGCTCTGTCTGCCTTTTCATCAAAACCCAGATATCCAAGGTGTCGAGCATTGTCACTTCTACTCTACTCAAGAGTAGGAAGACCTCACTTGAGAAAGCTAAGGCATCTGTGGAGCACTGCAGTGGTCAACAAAAGCAAAGAAAGAAAGACCTCTGCACACCATAGTCCAAGTTTGCTAAGCATGTTTTTCAAGTGAAAAGTAAAATATCGGAATGACAGTTGCCCACACTGAAGACTCAATGAACATTCCCAGTTCCACTGAAATCCAAATGGTGAAAGGCTATGGTGGAGCCCAAAATAAGTACCTGAAGAAACAAACTATCTTCACAAGACTGAAATTCTATGGAGTAAAAAGATATCGGGGAGGGGGAGAAGAAAAGAAAGTTTGAGGGCATACTGAATTAACCTGGTTTGTCTAAGTCAAAAATACACAAGTTGTGCATTGCTCAAGAAAGACTAAATGTTCCATTTTGATGAGAAGTTGGATATATTATAAAGAATAAGTATAGGGATTACTGTCAGCAGAGCTGTTCTATTTCTGCTATAATAAGAAATAAAATGGAACAACAGAGTATAGCTATTTTTGCTGTTCAGCATTTAAAATATATACCTTCCCCTTGCAAATACTTTTATGTCTTTTAAGCTCTTTTTTTTTTCCCCAGTCTTTTAATATGCCTGTTAATGTCTTCTTATGTCTTTTAAAGTTCTTGAATTTTTAATAAATTAGGCTGATACTTGGAGCTCAATCTCTGGGAGTTTCTGGCTCAGACACAGTGTCTAGTCTCATGGCTCCCTATCAGTTATAAAAGATTGATGAGGTCCTGCCCTGAAAATCCAGTTGATCCACAAGCCTAAAAGCACAGGAGCTAAAGCTGTGGCAAAAGACATTTCTTCACGCTGCCAGCAATGGTTCCAGGCACTTAGACATTAACACTACATCTGCGCTAGCAAATTAAAAACATCTAGCAACGCTCCCTGGTAGTGAGGCTGACTGCCATAGAGCAGCCCACATACTACTGCTCAACTCTCCTACTGTCCAAAACAGGGTTACCACATCCAGACTGCCTGAGGAGAGCAGAAGTTGGCTTGTCTGTGAACAGAGCCATACCTAGGAACCGGCTGGGAGAGAGGTCAAGCACAGGCTAAAGGCATTGTGCCTGTCAGCACTTTAGCTATTTAACCATGAGTTTCATACATATCTCTAATTTGCTAATAGAGATGAAACAAAGGATTCTGAGCTGGAGTACCTATACTGATGGATTCCCATCCCCTCTGCTCTCCAAGAAGAAACTTCAACAACTTCTGCTCCAACATTTTAACAACGTGAGTTTTTCTGTGTGGCTTTCCTAAACCTTCCTGCCTCCTTATTTCTAAATTACAGAACCACAGAAGAGTTGAGGCCGGAAGTGACCTCTGAAAATTGCCAAAGTACACATAACTAGAGCAGGTTGCTTGCAACCATGCCCAGTCCTCTTCTGAGTATCTCCAAGGACAGACCCACTCTGGGCAACCTGTGTCAAGTGTTCAATCACTCTCACACTGGAAAGTCAACCTCAAGTTCATCTGTATGGCCCTTTGCTTCACTCCAGTATGTCTCAGTACTCCAATCCAGATCCCCACCAGGGATGAGCAGAGGTAAAAGATCAACTCCCTTGACTTGCCCTATTTGACCCTATTTTTCTATTAGTGGATTAAATGAGAAAGCAAAAGACATACATATTTAATATTTAAACACTCAAATTCTGTTATGGTCATTAGCTTCTTGTCACTACTGTTATTTAGCTTAATGGTAAATTGCCTGCTACTGAGAACTCTCATACCCAAATCAGGCAGCTTTTTTCTCCCCAAAGTCAACAATTGCTAAGTAAGGTAAACGAGGAAAGGATAGCTGCAAATGTTCATAATCAAAGGAAAACCAGTAGTGGGATGAAGGCAAATCTTTCCAATGGCCAGCACTGCAACTGGCCAGGGAAGCAAAACTCACAGACTCAGTGCATTTCACTTCTTGTCCCTTTCTTTTGTTATTGACCTCATCTCAAAACTCTACCCTTAAAATTCTGTCTATTGCTTCTTGGCTGAAAATGCTGGGAAGGAAGCAACAAATGAACAAGGACTCTGACATGCCAGAAAAGGGTTCTGTTTCCACCAATAGTTCTTGCACAAAGGGCCTTCAGTGTACAGTTCTCTCTAAGTGGTGCTGCATACGATAGCCTTGCATATGTCCCATCAGAGGTGACTCCACCAGCCTGGCAAGAGTTGGAGCCTGTAAGAGGCACACCATGGTGACATACTGATTGCTACTAGAGAAGGCTCCACCATCTGCCTCCTGCTACTTGCATGACAATGCAAGCTGCAGCTTAAAACATCCTTGTTATGTTAGATAGCTTTAAGCCTCTCTCTGCTCTTGCCCTGCGTGGGCACCAGAGCTTCCCTTTACACAGGAGGATGCCTGGGCTGCATGAACAGGAACACAGCTAGCAGACTGAGGGAAGCAGTTAGTCCCCTCTGTCTAGCATTCGTTAGACCACATCTACAATCCTGCATCCAGCACTGGGCTTGCAATACCAGAAAGATCAATAAACCAGAGCGAGATCAATGAGGGCTACCTAGATGGTCGGCTGGCTGAAGTCTTGCCCTGTGAGAACCAGCTAAGGAATCATGGCTTGTTCAGCCCAGGGAAGAGGCTTTGAAGCAACCTAACAGCAATCTTCCAACACTTGTAAGGAGTTGGGAAAAAAAGAAAAAGAGAAATTCTGCAAGGAGTATCAAGTATAGGGAGCCAGGCTTTTCACAGTGGTGCCTTGTGGGAACACAATAGACAGTGAGCATAAATTGAAAAAAGAGGGGTTCAGGCTGGATATAAGAAGAAACTATTCTACCATGAGAACAGTCAGCTAGTGGAAAAGATTACCTAAAGAAGTTACCCAGGCTCCATTGTTGGACATTTTCAAGATCTGAATGGTCACAGCTGACTCTCTTTTGAGCAGGACTTCCTGAGGTTCCTTCAGTCCGAATTATAATATGATCCTAAGATAGCAGCCGGTCACATTTCTAAGGTTCTGAAGAGACTTCTTTGAACTGGGGTTGCTCTTACACTGAGGATAGTGGGGTGCATGCCCAGCAGAACTTTAGATCCTTGGTAAAATCTGAGTCTTATTTCCCTCTTGAACTATGTGAAGATAGTGCACCTGCTTGCACTGTAGCTCAGCACACTAGAAAAGGAAACAGGTATCAGAGTAGGAAATGTACTGTGCCGGTGCAGCAGCCCTCAGCTGGGTTTTCCCTGAGCTTCATTAAAGTCAAAGACAAGACACAAAACAACCAGGCTGAGCACGAGGAACTGGGTGCAGAAGTTAGGAGATGCCAACACCTCAGTTGTCTTGACATGAGGTAGGCAGTGAGAATTTATCCAGGTATGTATTTACACATGAATCACATATATAAGCATGTGCTTCAAACCTCATGGATAAAGTGAAATTGAACAAAATAGATTTGGTATAATGAAAAACAAGTTCAGTAAATATGCTACGGAGTACTCCCACATCATGCTTCAGCTCAGTAGCCCTCAGCAGGAATCTTGTTAGTGCACAGAAATGGGCCAGTAAAGACCTGGACTGAGCACAAAACATGGCATATAGAAAAAATTTACATCATCCTTTACAGGGTAATGGCCATTTTTTCTGTTTTCCCAGGCTATAATAACTAAATATTCTCACATGTCACTGTTACCCTTATACTGAATAACCTATCTCATCCTTGCTCATAGCACATTCCTTTCTACGTTGCTGCTGTGTTAAACACATGCACACACATCTACTACAAAATACTCCACTGAGACCCCCATCACTCCAAAAGCACTCAAGCCACTAAGCAGCAGCTGGTCTTGATGCACACAAGCAGCAGGGGCTGTCACTGGAACAGAAAGACAGCGAACAATTGGGTCAGCACATGAAAGTGGACTGTCTGCTGTATGTGACCACAACAGAGTTCCAAATAGCTCTGAGAAACACTTCAGTGGGAACATAGTATAGCTTTGCATCCATAGTTTTCTATCCTGCTAACAGTTGAACTTGGCTTAAGGATGGGAATGCCTGTTAAGACTTCACTGCAGTCCTGCTTGTAGATTATGGCCTAAGACCTCACTGTACCAAAGTCTAACAGCCTAAAACATCAGACATTTGTACAGCATCTTATTTATGCTCCATAACACACCCAAGGTGCAAGCAAAAGGCAAAGTATTAGAAATATGCAATAATTCAAAGACTAAAAGGGTGATCAGTTGAAACAACTAGTTGTTCAATTGAATGACTCCTTTGGTTATACTGTGCTTTGAATGTGGATCACAGGCCTTTCAAGGTTAAGAGGAAATTTTTGTAACTTTTTATTTCTTGACCTCTGCCAAAACAAAACAAAACAAAACAAAAAAAAAAAAAAAAAAAAAAAAAAAAAAAAAAAAAAAAAAAAAAAAAAAAAAAAAAAAAAAAAACCACAACCAACCTGATGCAGCAGAAATTTTTTTTAAAACCCATCCAATTTCAAATGTTAAACCTGTATTTGCAGCCAGAACAGCAAAAGATGTTAAACCTGTATTTGCAGCCAGAACAGCAAAAGCAACATTATTACCTGTCTTTGGTCAATGTTGTAACTTTAGGTTCTACCAATTACTTTTCTACTTATTTTTCCAGCGAGTCTGAGAACATGGACCCAGTTAATAGAAGCAACTCAGAGATACACACACTTGCTAAATGTGACCCAATCCATATTAGCCTTAGGTATAGGGTTTGAGTTAAAGCAGGTTTGTACTTTCCATTTGCTTTCATTTGAGCTGATCAGTTCAATTTGATCTTTGTCTATTTTTAAAAAGATAGGTTTCACTTAGATTAGGAAACTAACCTTTCACTGAAAGGCAGAACCATCTGAATTGAGAGCATGCAAGGAAATATTGATGGGGAAAAGACAACACTGTGATAAAGTACTCAGTCGAACCTCAGGGAAAAAAAGAGAGAGAGGCTGAAGGAAAGAGTCTCAAAAATGTTTTATAACAGAGGGAAGTGGAAGAGAGCAGCTGGAGAATAAGGCGTAAACTATTTTCTTTTCTGCCATTATGGTACTAACTGACAGTGACAGAAAGAGAGGGAAAATGGGTCAACCATGCTAGACAAACAGAAACTCCACATTGCTCTGTCTGTCCCAAAGAGGACAGGATGGTCTTTTAGAAACATAGCATGAAATGTGCTCACAGTACAAGCAGGTCTCTTATGCTTTCTATCATGCAGTCTGCCCTGAAATGTCAAGAGATCTGAACACGACCATCTATCTCTGTCATTAGGAAAGAGAATACACTTACAGATCAATGGGAGCCACTCCCTGATTTATGAATCTCATATCCCTCCTAATTCTTCTCATAAACATCATGAATCCATATGGTGTCCAAGTGTTACATTTTGTATTTGATTTAGCTAAAAGACATTTAAAATAAATAAAACCAGACCCAAGATGTTTCTATGCAATTGAAGAGTTACCCACTGACTTCCCTTCTCAGCTGAGCCTCAGGAATGTAGAGTGTCCTTTATAATTCAAGTGCATTAAATCAGATGTAAAGAACTTCCCATTTAGAAGATAGCATAGAAAAAAAAGGCTTTTTATTAAAAGAGTCTCTAAAACATCATGTGTGGAATTGCAAACCTGCTCTATCTGCACTTTTTTAGTGACATATACCCTAAGCGAGGTCACTGTTCCTTGCCCTGTAAAGGCTTCACTACCATTTTTAATTGTCTTTTTTTTAATCACAGCTCAGAGTTCTGGGTAAGGAGCCTGATGTCTGCAGGTAGACAACAGTAAACCTGCAAAAGCCAGCAGCAGGGAAAGGCAACTTTACCAGGAGCATACAGTGTCACCACAGAAATCGAACAAAAAACAAAAAAGTG
The DNA here is from genome assembly GCA_013399195.1 of Dicrurus megarhynchus. Classification (NCBI taxonomy): domain Eukaryota; kingdom Metazoa; phylum Chordata; class Aves; order Passeriformes; family Dicruridae; genus Dicrurus; species Dicrurus megarhynchus. The sequence goes on along the minus strand of VXAD01001659.1, from coordinate 65,249 downwards.
GGGAAAAAAATAAAGCAGGCAAGGGCAGCCAGGCCAAGAAATTAAAATACAGAAACACACAGAGTTTCATAAATATGAAGTGACAGAGGAAAAAGGATAGAAAACAGCAAATTAGTGAGGGGGAAAAGGCATATGATATTAAAAAGTGATGTTTTATTGTGATTTGGGGAAAAATGACTCAGCATTCTGTGGGCCTACCATCCAGAGCCTGCAAAATTTTTTAAATCTCTCAAGATATTGATTAGGTTAGAAATCACAAATAGAGGGACTGCATAGCAGGGTAAATTATTCCCTCTCAAGTGCATCAGGAAGATTTGCAAGGAAGGAAACACGGAGGAGGGCACAATCATCTTTAACAAACAGCAGCGCTGAAGCAGTAGCTACAAGAAAGCGTGTCATTGTCAGCACGACTGCTGGCTGAGCACAAAAAGAACAAGAAAACTGTAATAAGGAAAAATTGTCACAAGCTGATCTTCAGACAATAACATAATGGGATTAGAATATGGCCTATGGGTATTGACTAGTAATTCAGTGGACAGCAGCTACACAGAAAGACAGGAAATTAATATGCAGTGGGGATTTTGTTTGTTTGGGGGAAGGGGGGAGGTGGTTGTTTTTTTTACTTTTAGACTGTTACTTTGATGATAAACTATTATCCTCTCTAAGAGGTGTGAAGCCAATTGCAAATACAGTGATGTTCTGCCCCCACAGTAAATAGTAGCTGTCAGTTTGTTGTTGAGCTGAAGCTTGGGCTCTCTGCTCTCCAGAGAAGGCATCACACGATGGGTCTGCTGCCCATAATGGCTACTGCCCAGACATCGCTATATGGAAAAAATCACTAACACTTTTTAAGGTCAATGAAAAGAAACAACTCACATTGCTATAGCCAACAGCCAACAACTATGTAAAATTTTGCTGACAGATCCCCAATGCTGATATCTAAACCAATTACCAATAGCTGTGTTTGAATAAGGACCACCTTAAAGCATATGCACTGCTTATGCTTTCTTCAGTGAAAGCTTAATGGGCTTTGCTGATGGGATCTGTGATAAATCGATCCACTCAAGGGACTATCTGCAGCCTCCAGCCAAAAAGGTAGTGTCCTGGCTGGCCTGGAAGCTGGCATGCTGCCTACTGCTATGTGAACCATGGCAAAATTACAGATGGGGCATAAACTAAAATGAACAAACCTGAACACATTACACAAACACCTCAGTAAAAATGTACAGCTCTGTCTGTGTTACTAAAATGCTGCCAGAGCTTATTTTGGTTTTGGAGACAGTCTCCATCTGTAATACAGCCTCAAGAATGTATGCTCCACCCAAAAACATTGCGTGGATTTCACAAACTGATTTCACTATCATTTGGCAAAGCCATAACATACAGGTGTTGAGAAAATTAAGGTTAACACAGAATTTTGTTCACCCAAAGATGTGCCTCATCTTCAAAGTACATGGGTGTCATATATGACTTAAAGAAAATTGACTTTTGCATATTCAGTTCCGTCAGATCACCACCAAGGTTCCCAAAGTTTCATGTTTATTAATGTTTTAATTGTTAATTAAATGTTAAAGAGTTAAAAATGTTAAGAGTTAAAAAGGTCACTCCACACTGCCCTGAGCTGACCCCGAGCACCCCTTTGGAGTGGCCATTCTCCCATTTTATAAGGTTTAATGTTCTATAAAGTTTTAGAAAGCTACTATGGGTTTTATCAAGTTCTGAAAGTTTTTAACTGTTGGGTGTTGTAAAATTTTATGTTTCCTTAAATAAGTATTGTTTATAAGAAGAAAAGTTTTATTTAAACTGTATAATTTATGTTTTATTCACTGATGTAACCCTGTAAAATCCAAGATCAAGTCAGCCCCACTGGACTCTTCTAACCGACAGCTACTGAAAAGAGCTCCCCTCTGACAGCTCCGTAACTTGGCCCCATGCCAACCAGAATTTTAATGAGGCACTTTCCCGCCTCTGAGCCACATGTAACATC
>VXAD01001659.1:8946-63181 GCA_013399195.1 Dicrurus megarhynchus | reverse complement strand
TTTTTTTTTTACACAAAAAGCGTGTTGTCGTCGTTTTCTGTGCGACAATGGGTATGTGAGAATTCTTTATGGTGTTTTATGCTTTGTTTCTTTTATGTGATCTCTAACCAAAAATCTGACACTGGGTTAAGTTTCAGCTGAACAATTTTCTGGCAACAGTTCTACATGGGCTATAAAACCCTTCTTCCAAGAGTTTTCAAGGCCCAAGTGCATCTCCTGACCAGTATATCACTAATGGTACAATAAGTTGTATCAGTGAACTAAAACAGCAGTGGATTGTGAGTTGTAAGGTGACACAAATCAGGCTTTCCTCCAAAAGAGGAAATAACAGACTGCAATCAGTTTGTCACAATCAGCATGGAATTTAAATTAGCAATCTCATTTCAGTAACCAACAAGGCTACCTCTAGACATCAATGGAGAAAGACAAGCACCTCTAAATGGTGACCCATCGCCTTCTGTAAGAGCTAAGATACTCTGTATAAAAAGTAGATCAGCATTGACTTTTGCAAACAGCCTAGACTAGGCAAGGCTAAGAAAAGCCAGAACCTGTCACCACTGCCTCCATGGAACCTTTTGAAGGGTGTGGCTTACACCAGTCAATGGATACCACTCAGGGTTTTGAGAACTTCCCAGCAAATAGCACTATTTACTGAGAATCCTATTTAATGCCCAAACACTGCAAAGTACTGATCAGTTTCCTCTTCCACTGTCATCAGGCCATCATTTATCCTGTCCAATCTCTCTGCATGTACCTTTTGCCTCCTTGAACTGAGAGCACTGGCATTTAGTTAATGAGATAATCTTCATAACTATTGAGAGCAGAGTAAATAACTGTACTGCGGAAAGAAACTGAAAATACTCTCACCCTGAATTTCACTACCTGGCTGGAGACAATGAAAAGTATAGTTGAGAAAGAATAGACCAAACATCGTTTATGCATTTCCACATGCATATAGGTTATTGAAGTGCAGCAGATAGAGGAGTTTCCTCCAGCCTCACCCCACTCAAGAGTCCTCTATTCCTAGGCACTAATGATACTTATATTTCACTTGTGAAAAATATACTAAATACTAAAAAATATTTATGTCTCCAGTTCACTCAGTAATTTTTGTTCAAATGTGATAGTGATCTTTGAAGCATTGCTGTTAAATGGAAATACAAAAAAAAAACCATTAAGAAGTGAGAATTTTCCTTTTATAGCTGTTGACAGTCTAGCTGCAGAGTTATTACACACAGAGTAGTGGAAATATCACTGTTATTAGGAGCCATGATATTTTAAAATTGACTAATCTTGATTATATAAAATGCTAATGTGTTCTATAAATTTTTCACAACAAAGATACCTCAAATCAAGAAGGCCCAAAATGGCACTAAATGGAGCACACCTTCCTAGAAACAACTATTAGGTAACTATAGAAAGGCACTGGATTTCGATTCATGGGGTTTAGTGCAACAAATACCTCAGAGTTCATGTATTAATAATACAAATACTTGCAAGGTGGTATACAACTGAGTTGGTCAGCTCAGATTTCTACATCAGGGAGAAAAAACAAACAAGGTTCTTGCTGCAACAAACTATTCCTGACCTTCGGCAAAAACAGGGGAAGGAGTTCAGGTCGATAGCAATCGGTACGAGCAGCCCTGGGAAGCCCAACAGTTACTGAACCTGAATGAGATACTAATGATTCCTGACACTCCTTCCTAGGCAATAATCACTGGATCTTATCACCTATGCTTGCTTTTTAGCAAAGAATGCTGCTGCACAATGTTATTTTGGCTTCAAAGTGAACCTGAAGAACGCAATACAGCATATGTAGCCTGATTTGGAAAAATCTATACCATTTTCTATACTTGGGAAAATGACAGTCTTCACCACAAGAAAGCATCAAAGGCCTACTGTACATGTAACCTACTTGTTTCCTTTCTTGTATGAAAGAACTCTGGTTTAAGAAACTAAAAATTTTAGAAGTCTCTATTTATCCAGATGTTTTTAATAAATCAAAGCACTAATCCATGTTTTATCTTTTGTCATATTTCTGGCAAAATTTTTCCAAATATTTATTTTTCATTCCAAATATAAGTGACTTTAAAGCTATTCTTAAAAAACTAGGAACTGCAAAGAAGCTTTTCAGGACAATGATTGCTTCCTATACAGAAAAGTAGGGAGGCCTTATCATGCATTTCATGCAGCATCTTACAGTTTTTTTAATCACTTCAGTGAATTTCCATGTACTTTTCTCTGATAAACCTTTCTTCTGTTGACTGCAAGTCTGATAAAATGAATAACAGGGACAGAACAATTTCTCTTACATTCCTAGTGTCAGATCATAGAGAAGTGAACCAATTTTTCTCAATAATATTTTATTCTTATTCCAGTATGCAGAATAGCCATGAAGTCTCAGCTCCTGAGGTATTGAAAAGTCCTACTGTAACATGCTTGAAATTTAAAACTAACTGAAATTCATTTATTTGTAGGTCCATAGTACCTGCACAAACGCCACACACTCTATTATAAAGTTTTCACACTGGCAAAATTTCTGGTTTAGCATCAGATTTTTTGATGGTCACTAGAGTTTCAATTTCATTTTTATGGCTGAAGTCTATAATTTTTTTAATTGGTTTCTCCAGCTGAAAATGTGTGACTATATCCACAGAATTTCTCTAAGTCTTTCTATTTTTTACACCCTCTGTGAAGTTGTCCATCATGTTCTAGCTGTGGAAGAGCTTTTGGGAATATTTTTCTAATCTGTTTATGAGAAGATCTTATGAGAGTGCAATCTAGAATGGCAGGACATTTTCCCAAAGATTTTGAACCATAATCAAAAACAAGCAGTCAAATCATCCTTGATGCTGCCAATTTCTGGGCATCTAGAGTTTGTGACATCTGATTTTGCTTTTGGAGCCATCACATAGGCTATTGGGTTTTTTTTCCTTATGCTCTAAACACACTACTGAAGTTCCATCCAGGATTTTCTCCCCAGGCAGCAGCCACTTCCTTGTAGCAAATTCAACATCTCCATCTTTGGCCCTTTTCCCTCCCTCTCTCTACACAATTTATACAAGCAAATTTCCATTCTGCCCAAAACTTTCAGGTGTGACTTTACTGTCATGATCCAACCTGTCAGGGAGTGATCAAAGGGTCCTAAACCGAAGATGTCTTTTGAAAGACAAGGGGGGAAAATACCATTCTGCTACTAACAGCACAGTAAGAAGACAAATTTTAAAAAGAAGAAAATATAAGATCTTCTGCTCAATAAAAAACAGCATATGACCTATTTTTCATGTTCTTAATATCAGACTAGCTCAACATTTTGGAAGGGGAAGAAGCTGACAGCAGCAAAAGAAGAGCTGGCATAAAATTGTTAGCTGCAAGTCATTATTTGGACCCAGGCTAATAAAAAGCCTGTTTTAAGTGTGTGAGGGAGAAGCCAATCAAGATGTTTGCTGCTCTGTGCACATGTGGCCTTCCAAGGAGTTAGCAAAATACACTTTTGAAAGGAGCATGGAGCAGGATGCTCAGTTAGCATATTTTCTCCCGGAAACAGGCTCAATTTCTCAACCCCAAATCCAATATCCCTTGAATTCAGAGTCTTCCTCCACACCAACCACTGTCTTCATTCTCTTACTTCCTTTTACCATATATTTGCAAAGGAAGGATGGAAGGAAGGACGGAAGGAAGGACGGAAGGACAAAATGAAGGAAGGACAGAAGACAAATGGTTAAATTTCTCCTTTCATGTCAGGTTACTGTAATGCAGTAGAATATAAAATAGATGTTTGAAAATTTAAAAGCTGCAAAGGAGAGCGATCATTAAAAATACTGTCTAGACAGTCTTTTTAATTCTTAGCAAAGCACAGTTTCTTTTCAAAAGGATTATAATGTAAATCTGACTTTGATAAGCAGTATAGTCACTGACTTTGCTTCAATACAAAAATACAACAGCCTGAAACAGGGGCTTTGAAGAAAGCTCAAGATACCTGGTTCATCTCTTGCTTCAGAACTGCAGTGTGACCACCCAGCCTGTTTCTGACAAACAACACTTCTTCAAATCCTCCAGTTATTGAGATTCCATGGCATCCCTCACCAGTACTACCTCTGACTACCTTATCCCTTGTGCAGCTGTAGCAAGGGTGGGATGAGAGGGCACAGCTTAAATTGTGAGGACAAAAGGATGGAATGAAAATTCTTAGGTTGTCCTCCTGCACCTGAGCACAGAGTTCCTAACTGAGACTTTCTCTGTTGTGGCCTGAATAGCAGGATACAGTGTCTAAGAGACGGCAGGATGAGTGAGAGGCCAGAATGAATGGCACCTTGATCTCCAGCTCCAGGAAAGGTCTGAAGGGATGGGGGAGAAGGCCAAGCTATGCTATATGACAATCACATGGGGGAGAGCAGGCTGCTCTCACTGCCAAAGAGTCTCTGCAAGACAGGTGTTTGGTGTTGTGAGACTTTTGTGGCCAGCTGGAGAGTAAGGGGAAAAATGCCGTGGGCGACTACTCTTTGTACCAAATTGTGCCAAAATGCTGCTGCATGGGAGTTTCTGTGCTTCTGAAGACAATATTCTGAGATTAAATACTGTTGCCATGCTCAAAAATGCTCATTTCCCACAAGACTTTAGGCTACAGAACAATAACTTATGATACTCCAAATCATTACTACCTCTAAACTCAAAAATTCCAAGAGCAAAAGTTGGCCACAAGAATCATCAATACAAACATTGACTGCCTCAAACAGCAAGGATAAACTGCAGTGCAATGTAATGCTCTATAATGCAATTTATAATGAATGTGGCATCAAATCCTGGCATCAGTTTAACTCTTCCAAGCACTTAATAATAATGTGTAATTTTATTTTACTGCTCTGCTATTCAAAGTGCTGGACAAGTATTACATCAGTGTTTGTGGAGAAGATCATCTACTAAATACAACTATGGAAGAGACTAAAACGTATTTAGTGGCTTCCTTTCAGAACTGCTATAACAGTCCCTTAGAAGAGCAAAAGGTAGAAGTGACACAGTTCCAGAGTTTGGAACTGTGACCTTTGGAACAGGTCACCAGCTTACTTGCTCCCTGAGTTTCTTCCTAAATTCCTTCAAAGCACAACAGTACTTTCTGTAATAGAAACTGTTTTCTTCTGTGTCCATTTTACAATGACATGTCATGAAAATGTCATTTTCCCACTGGGCTTCTTTTACTATCATTAGTTTAAAAACACAAAGCTTGCCATTACAATTTTAAACTTCCCATAGACTCAAACCACTCTGAGAATTTAACACAGTATCTAGATATATGCAAAACTACAAAAAATTTTATTAAAAAAAATCAATATTCTGGTTTGACCTATCTGTCCACTCTCAGTTATTTTAATTAATTTCATTGGTCTGCCTGGTTCACAAAAAACAACACTGCATTTTGCTATCAAAGGCAAGTATTATGCATAACTTCTTTAGTTTTTTTTAAATAAAGAAAAGGATAAGTAGGCTTTTATTGAATTCAAGTGTTATTATCTAGTTTTCATACAGGAAACAACAGCGCCTGGGCAGCTGACAGGATCCTGGCCTTAGGAATCCAGCTCTTAAAGCTCACTGCAGTGTATTGTATCAAAGGCAAATTCTGATACCAGGGGCTAGGGCAGCATCAGAAACCAATTTATGCTTTCAGGATTTTAGGACTGAAGTTTCCTATATGCAGAACACCTGCACTCTGAGAATTTATGTTCAACAAAATAATTTCCAAGACTACTGCTGTTCCAAAAGATCCAAGCACTCCTGAGGTTTCTCATACCAATGGTGTGACTCCATGTCACATTTCTAGGAGTCTTCTGCCCTTGCAGGAAGAACTGTGGTTTCACTGAGTGTCTAAAATCTGCAGCACGACAGGGCAGTGTTGTGCCCCTTACTCCACAAAAAATATTTTATGATTATGAAATGTACCACCCAAGTGGATTTCATTGGTCCTGTTCTTTTAAAATACACGTCAAGCTCACAGGCAGCATTTTAAATAGTTTCCACATAAAAATACTTTGACATTGGTCTAACAGGCAGCTTCCACCTTAAAAAACTGAAAAAACTCCATGCTGCACATAAAATGCACTTTTACCAACACTCTTCACAGATACTTCAAAAGCTTTGTGCAGGGAGCAGGAGATTTGAAATTCATTTCCAGAAGATATTAAATCAGTTCTGGTCCTTTCTGAAATTTAATTGTCAATGCTAACTCTGTACCCTTCTTGTAAAGCACTACAAATTAACTTCCACGACTCACAGAAACCTGAGATATTTATCAAAAGAAAAATCTGTACATCTTTATCCTATTTTGCTGCTGTTTTAAGTTATGCATTATCAGTATTATTCTATCATGTCTGCCGTAACCAAGTCCCTTTATAATACAAATTAACTTCACTTTTTCTTAAGTTTGATTCACCAAATTAGATAAAAGAATGCAGAACACACCATACCAGAATAATCAATTTTAATTGAGAATTTTGTTCTAGCTTAACTAAGTAATAACAAAACCTAATAAAAGTAACTCAATATTGGAACAATAATAGAGGGTACTGTAGTTCAGAGATATCTACCAACTCCATCACCACTACCTCTCTTACAAAACATTAAAAATATAGAAAAATAATTTAGTAATCCCTCTAAACTTGAATTACACATTGTGCAATAGCTGAAGCTTCAAACTAGCAAGAAAAGCCGACAGGCTGTATGACTCAATATTTTATCCAACAAGACACCATCCCATATTTAGAAAAGAAATGTGACTCTTCTTCTAAGTTTCCTCCCCTCATTCTGCAGTTAAAAGGAGTTTCCCCTAAGCATGGACCAGATATTTTATCACAGATTTCAATCACAACTTATATTTCTCATGCAAAAAGTATTTGCATTACCTGCACACAAGAAAATTATGTCAAAGGGCAAACAAACATCCCCCATTCCATCTTACCCTTCCATGCAAAGTACTGCTATGGAGGAGGATCAGCACTAATATATACCCAAAAGAGTGCTGCAGCCATGGCTAAAAAAAATATTTATTTGTACTATATGCTGTGTATTCACTACAAACTTCTTCAGTAAAAATTTATTCAACTATTTATCAATCCACTGGTAACCTCAATGCAACTATCCTTGCTAGCTTATCTCTTTAGTCACACATCCATTTATCTTGCACTTACTGGCCATAACAGCTGCCCATTATGACCTTAAGTGTGCAGAGGGATTCTGTTGCTGTAGAGGCAACAGAAATTTGTGGGCACTGCAATGAAAATGCACTACTAGACCTAAATTTAGAGAAGTCAGGTGAAGCTTCACCATCTCGGCCCTTTGCAATACATCGTTACTGAAACAAGACCTGGTCAGTAATTAAGCCTCTCTGATTCAGCCATCTCACATTCCTAACTGTTCTTTGGTGAACAGCCTTTCTTCACTCCAAAGCTTAAAAGCCAAAACCAAAGCTAATGATTAACATGCTGATTAAATGAATGCTTAACACCACCAAGTTACAGTGTGCTGCAATGTTTTTTCTTTTCTTTCAACAACTGTATCAAGAATATTTATTCTTCAGTTGAATAACATTCACTAAGCACTTCATCAAACAAAGCCAACAACATTACAGCCCATTAATTTTTCACTTTGGTCTAACGCCAAAATGAGTTAAAATACCTCACTATCTTTCATCCTGCAAGTAATCACGTTAATATGCATCTCCCTTCCCCCAACCCAAACAGTACCACATACATACTTTGCATTGCTCCTTGGTAATATGTGTTACAAAAAGACACACCACACTCTCCCCAAAAAGAGAATAAATTAGCCAAAAAAACTCCCTTGAAATCTCAGAAACGAGGTCACAGCATCTCCAATTATAGTCTGAATTTTACCAAGGCCTTCGTCAGCAACTAAGGAAAAGAACACACAGATATTTCAGAAGACATTTTTGATATGAAGTTTTTTAGTGTAAAAGAAACCAAAGGAAAAGTTTCAATGAAAAAAGTTTAATAGAAAAGCAACACTGAAATGTGACCAAAAACAAGTACAGAACAGCTGACATTAGGGGTTCTGTAGATACAACTTGCAGATACCCTGATGAGAGGCAGTGAATTCAGGACTTTTCCTTTATTATATGCTTTTATCCAGGTAAGCTTTTCCTCTTCTCTCCCTCTTCTCTTTATGTGCCTTTCTGGGAAACTCACACAAACCATTAACTTGACTTAACTCTTCCAACAATTTTGGTTGAAACCAAACAAATCTTAACCGCTGCTGAGAAATGACCAGACACACAGTATGTGCTCAGCATAAGGAGGAAAGCAGACTGGCATCACATTTGTCTCAACAAAGGGAAAGCAAGAGTACAATTAAAAAGTCAAAAAAGCGTCAGTCATCTTAGCAAACACAGCATTCTCACGTCATGAACACTGCCTATAACTGTAGTCCAGAGTAATCTCAAAGTCAGTCCTTTAAATTAGTTGATTATTTCCTAGTGTCCCCCAAATGTTTTGCAAGGAAAAGGAACCTTCTCAGTGCCCAACAGTGCAGTCTTTACTGTCATGATTTAACTTTTGCTAAAGACTTCTGTGAATGAGTTTTAAAGATTTATTTTCAGATTCTCTTTATAGCCTTAAATTCAGGAGCTGTTTTCCACACAAAACAAAAAACTTTTTATGATTCACAATGAAACCTTGAACAACATAATGTAATGGTGGAGTGCTACAGGAAGGACTCAGACCGTCAGCATCTGTCACAGGCCAAGAACGGCAGTTTTCCTAAAATCCTGCCTGTAAAAGTCTTTGCAATTTACAGAAAAGTCCTTCACTGTACCTGTCAGTATTCTGCTTTCTGCACAAACACATCTGATGAGGAAGTTCTCCTAAGTAGGTCTTGTTGCTGGTTTCAGACAACTCAAAGAAGAAATAAAAATCACTATATTTACTATGATGCCAATGCAAAATAAATAGAGATATAACTTCCTATTTTAGAGCTCTTTCAACACTTACAAAGAAAACTAGATTTTAAAATATTTGCTATTATATATAGAAATATTTTATACACACTTATGTATACTTACTATGGTTTCAGCATAAATCAAAAGAATCAAAGAAAATACTGGAAGAATTTGCCAAATAGTCAAGAATGTCTTTTATACGCAAATGGTGGTTTCATCTATACATTTTGCTGGTGGGATATGCTTGATTATGTAATGGGTTTAAATGGAAATTATGGTAAAATGTTCACTTTGGTGCTCAAAAAAATAGACTCGACAAACTATAGCTTTCGATGTTTCTTTTTTGTATAATCCACTCTCCTCTTTTATAGCTGCATATTAATTTTTTCCCAGACAGCTAATACACTAACTATTCTTTCCCTAGGAGTTGCTCTGGAAGGGAAAAAAAATATTTTTGTAGCTCTTTGACAAGATAGTTGATTGTTGTGGCATGTTTACTCCCAACATGAACTCCAAAATGTCATATTGTGCCTCATTCAGCCCTGCTTGTTTAAAACCGTGCCAACATAACAACTTGTGTGCTTTCAGCAAACTGTTGTGTTTCTCATGGCATCACTGCATGTGCACAGTCAAAAATATTTCGCTTTTGTTTTAAGTTGCTGACATGATTCAGTTCTGCTTTGATTAATACGTGTTTGATTACATGTCATCAAGAAGTTACATTAAAGTGCCAGGACTCAGAGATTTAGGGACACATTATTCTGTGTTTAAGATTACGTATTTTTACACTTTAAAATAAAATTTCTCAACCCTATGTGCAAAATATACTCTTAGTAACAAAAAAAGTTTTAAGCCATTTCTGAAAACACACAAATTCATATATCTAAATTTAAATTGATGGGGGTAAGGGGGGAATTGTAAATCTCACTTCTGTAGTGACTTCCTCAAGTGCTCTTTGTTCTGTAAGATGCAAAAAACACCCTCTCGCATACAGGAAGGCAGGCTTGCCCAGCACACATGTAGAGGCAACCAAGAACAGGGAGACAAAAGCTCTCTCCCTGTCTACTTCCTATGATCTCAAAACAAATGACACTTTTTCAAGCCAGTCTTTCTGAATATCATTGATTTAAGCACAGGAATAAAGAATTTAAAATTAGCCACTGCAGAAATTAGCCAGACATGACTGATTTTCCATTAACTAGGTTTGGAGAAAGGACCATGTCCTTTGAAGGAAAGCTCAGAAATTATAATCACTTTGTTATATCTATTTTGATATTAGTGACTTGCAGAAAGTTATCTATCATCTGTATCTCACTACACCTTTTGCTATGAAAAGAGGAGGCCTGCCAATAAACATTGCAAACTCACAGGTATTTTTAGTACCCAAAACAATCCTCAAAGCAAAAAATTAAAAATATTCTGAATTATTTCACTGTTGTTGTAAATATAAGGAATTATGTTTCCTCTCTGAACTCTCCATGTACAATACATAAATAATTCTATATTTAAGGGTTTTTGGGTTTGCATAGCTGAGATAAGCAGCTGTGACTTTTTCTCAAGGGAAGGGTGGTTCCTTCCCAGCAAAACAATCCAGGTCATCTGTCACTAAAATGGCATCAACTCCATGAAGCAGTAATTTATTTTTAAAGACCTTACTAATTTAAATTCACTGTACTCTACTTGAAAACTCTGGGGGAAAAAAAAAAATTATTTCTGTGAAAGGCAGATTATACAACTCTCTCACATCTCTAGTTCTGGTTCTGACCCTTCTATCTAGACTTACTATTTCAGTGACATGCCAGCAGTTGATAGCAATATCAAAAAATTCAGCAATTCTGGGATGCTGAAATACTTCAGTAATGAATCAGACTTTTTCTTTCATTCTGCTATTCCTTTTTTTTCCTATTACAGCCTTTCCCTTCTGCCTGTACCCTGCAGCTTTCATACCCTCATTTCATACCATACAAAGAGCTGTGCACCAGCAGCCCAGCACAGCTGAGCGTCAGCTCATGGCAGGCTGTCCTCCCGCCCAGCCACCCTCTGGCTCCATCCATCCCTGCTGGAGCATCTCTGCATCTCCAGCAGAGAGGAGCTGCTGCAAAAGCCATGAAATGCAACTCTTAAGGATCAACTTCAAGGCAGCATTCAATTGCAAGCAGGGTGCCACTGATTTCAAACGGGATTTTGTTCCTGCTGCTGCTGCTGCTTCCCATATTTCAACACCTGGAATGTGCAATTCTATTTGCATCTCTGAAAGGAGCAGCCAAAAAGACCAACAATAGCTGATTACTTCAATCATACACCACTGGTTTTATGTGAACATGGTTTGGCCGCTAGCATACACAGACCCAAAACTTTTCCTGCTACTATTTAGTTGTTATCTGACAGCAGAGTTAAGAGATAGGGTAGGTGTTAAGTCACTGGTTATTAACTATGAGTCACTCTGCTTGCACACAGAGCAAATATGCCTTAAAGTAAGCAGTTAAGAGAATGTTCAGCTCTGGTTACAGCCCGTGTGAAAAAGATGAAAAGACGGAAGAGATGCATTAAAACTATACCAATAATGCCATCCAACTTGAATCTCATACACAGCATGGTGCAATGCTCAGGGAAGGGCTAAAATTGCTTTACCTCCCTTCACGAGCAAAACCATGCCTGGTAGGTCTAGATGAAAGATGGATGGCTTATGGTCTTTGACCAGACATTACCTGTGACTTTATTTCATAAAATTCCTAGCAACATGATTTTCTTTTTGCATTATTACCACATAACTATAGCATACATATATGTAATTCAACAAAAATTATCTAATAGCATATTCTTTTCCACTAACCCTGCTCTTCAGTGTAACTATAGCTCCCTACCACACTTATTTTGCCTAGGTCCACTGCAGGGTTAATTACCTTGGGCAGATCTTTGTGCTAACACAGCAGTATTGCTTTTAGTACTTGAACAAGCTTGTTCAGGGCCTCTTGAGTGCCTCTCTGCACTGTGCCTCAGGGACATGTTCTGAGAGCTGTATTCTTATAAGTACCTTGAAGCTCCCAAGATGAGAACTGGATGCCTATATTCATCTTTTAAGCACTTTTAAAACACTTGCTCTCAGCTTTGTTTTACACAAAATAACAATGATAATAGTTCTTACTTCAGTAGGGTGCAAAATCCTTAAACAGCATGAGGAATTAGAGTGAAGAAACCTCTGGAAAAGAGCAGGCACAACCACTGAATCTCAGAAGCAAGTATAAAGGTAAACTGGGACCAAGTTCTCAAAAATTTCATACACACCCTCAACTCCATATGAGTAATATGGGGTTGGTGCTGGAACAGAACACAAAGGAAGCCAGATGTTGGATTTACCAAGTTATTAAACAATTAAAAAAAAAAAAAATCCATTCAGAACACTTTAACATAAAGACAGAACTTTAACTGAGGAAGCACCATATCACAGAGTGCTGGAAACTAGGAATATATGACAAAAATCTCCAGAGTCCTTGACATATTTTTTCCTCATTCTTTCCTGGGGCTACTGTTACAAATAGGATACGCTCTACATGGAGCTCTGGTTGACCCCATATGGCTGTTTCTATGATCTTTACTCAACAGTTTAGTACAGGCTCCAGGGAAAGAGGAATCCCAGGTAACAACACAGCCCCCTCTTTACCCCCTGCAAGACTGTAATCCTCAACTCTTAAAGGAGAGCTTGGTGAAATACAGGAGCTGACAAATAGGGGTTTGGAGGCATTCTTCCCATTTATAAATATATCCATGTGGAAAGGATACACAGAATATGAATAGTATTTATAAGGGGACAGATAAACAGAAGAAAATACAGCTGGGACCTACACCACAGTAGTTTTATCACACAGTATGTTTTATCACTACACACAGTATGTTTTATCAACATACAGGTGTGGTTTAATACCTCAGCCCTGGATACAGGTTGCTGTTTTAATATAGTCTTTAGTTTCTATAAATTTTTTTATGTAAGTATAATAGATATTTTCACAAACTATTTCTCATGAACGTCCTTAATTTTGAGTTTAGCTCACTTAACTAACTCCTTTGGCACACAGCAACTTGAACCCTGTTCAGGTTCCTTTCCGGAAAAAGCACAATAGGTAATCTTCGTTCAGACAGAAAGAAGCATAAATCTTTCACTGTTGTGCAAAGCCAAACAGGGAAACAATCATTTTCTTAGTATGAGACAAAGTAATATTGTACACAATACATATAGAGGCAGAGTCCCAGCTGGTTTGAGTTTGCTTGTTTACAATAACAGCAGTAGAACAGTGTCAATTGAGACACACACAACATGCACCAAGAGTTTCCAGTGGAGCCTGCATGAAGAAACACCAGCAGTGCTTTTCTCTTCCCCGCCTTACAATTTTAAGTCAACAAATCAAAGCAATTATTTGCAGCTCTAATGCCAGCTACAATCTGCACCTTTTGCACAATGATGTCTCACTTGAATGATGTAATTTCCTTCTAACTCCCTACAAACAGAGCATACCCCTAGAATTTTGCCTTCTGAAGCCTGTGAATGGAGCTCTTACAGGAACGGCAACTTCAATCAGTGGTTCAGCTTCTTTTAACTATCAAAATTCAACACTTCCTTTTTATTAACTGATGAAGTGGGATGTGTGGCTGCTCAAAGCAAACAGAACACAGTCTCCAAAACCAGCATGTTTTTTTGGAATGGGAGCATCTAATTCCTAAAAGCAGAAAATAAGTCTGTGAACAAAATATCATTAATTTTGCTAAAAAAAATCTCTCAACAGCTATTTTAGGGCTCACTCCTCAAAGATGCCAAGTACAAAGAAGAGCCAAATGATGAGGTATAATTCCAGCCTCCAAATCAGCAATATGTAAGAGAGAGGAAATGGATCAAAAAGACCCTGAACCAGATAGCAGCTTAGAAAAGAGGGCTGAAAAGCTTAAAACAGCCACAAACAAAACTACACAACTCCAGCTCTAATAAACTCAATTCAATAAGCCCTGGGTCATGACAAGGGAGCAGCAACAACAGAAGAGGTGATAGAGAGCCTAATTTCCATGTTTAGACAGTCATTTTGGTTGTCATCGTGAATGTGTACAAGGATCATAAGGATTCATTCCTCACAGAAGAATGACATACCAGAGTCCAAGCATCGATATTAATGGTATAGCTGTTCAAGAAGTAGTGTTTCTCCTTTGGAAATTTAAGCACCCTACTCAAAGATATTTTGTGTAATGTTTCCACAGTCTCCAACTAATAGCATGCTAGGGCACATGCCAGAGACTTACATCTGCCTACGTAAGTCACTAACAGTAATCCAGTATAAGATACTGACAACTGGAGCCAAAGATACAGAAGCGGACACTGACCTGTAGTGAAACAGAATTTGACACATCAGACTGAAAGTTATCCACACTTTAATTTAGATGAACCCTTTCATATTTTTACTTGACACAGCAAAATGAATGAAAATTTCTGATAACTGCCTGGTATATATGTTTAATACTATCAATTATACTATTACATCATTATAAACAAAAGCATTTATTTCTTGCTTTACATTACAAAGAATATACCAACTAGATATATTTTAAAATTACATGTTACAAGTCAATTCAAATTACTAACATAGTTTACTGTATTTCAGCAAAAGTGTTCACTTTCTAATGCATACTGCTGCTCTGCCAAGCTTGTCATAAATAAGCAGCAACCTTTATTCCATCTACTACACATTAAATGGGCTGTAGGGAGTGAATACCAATTCAGCATCAGGCCTTCTCATCTTTTTTTTATGGCAGCATTTTTATCTTATGCACTTTAAAATCAGCAACAACAAGATAGGTTTCTCCTTTCTCAAAACTTTGATTTTAATTGCTTTCCAGGCAAAGGGGTGATCTGAAGTCTAACAGCTGCAGTTGCTGTTGGTCTGGCTATTTAGCAGTAAAAATTAACCATCCCATATTAATGAGGAGTCTCTCCTGTCCTACCACAAGAAAAATAAAGTCCTGCTTACTGTGATTAAGGAGAGTCATCAGTATCCCAAATAAATTACCAAATTCTTTAAACAAGTCAAAGAAAGAGTTACACAGTGGTCCACTATTCATTAATGGCATTGTTTGATGATACTAATGATACCAATGCAAGGATACTGGCTTCAATTTGATAGATCTGAAGAGAATCGGTGACTGATTTGTCCATCATCATGTCCATCAAGGAAAGATTTGCTAATCAGCTTGAAAACAATCTGAATTTGACATTTGGCTGAGTCACTAGCTACAGACAAATCTGCACTCCTTCCACCCAGGAAAGGCTTTATAACTGTTTCCATGAGCCTCTTTCACAACAGCCAATATCTCTGGCTGAACAGGGCAGTTAACTTTAAGGCAGACTTCCAGCTTCACTTCCAGCTTAGGAAGCTTAAAACAATGCTGTCTAACTCCTCCTAACTATCCTAACAGGCCTTCATGATATTACTATTTAAAAATCCAGGTAGAGAGATTCCCATGGTCAGCCTGGTAGCTGGGAATTAATTGAAAGTTACAAATTCAGTCCCATCTTTCCTCCCTCTGGGCACAGCTCTGCCACCCGTGCCCAGAAGAGACAACACAGACCAGTCCATGCTCCATCGCTCAGGAGCTCCACAGCAACAAATCCCACCAGACACCAGTTCAGGCAGGCTGAGACCTCTTTGCTCCAGAGAAGCAAAAGACAATCAACTGAGTCAGAACTGAGTCCTGGATAACTGAATGTGTTTCAGTGTTTGCATCTTCTACTGTCACTCCTTTGAGAAAACACATGGTACAGATGCTGAGCATCAGTATTTTGTCATTAAGCTTAAGAGATGTCCTGTCAAAAAATTATTTGCACAGCTCTCAAACTAGCGCAGTGACAGAGAAGAGTTAGAAAGTGGACTGAATTCTAAACACTCCAGTTCAAGGAAGTATTTACTTTTTTTTAAGCCTAAATTCCAAATTCACACATGAGGTTTTTTATGCCACATGCCAACAAAATGCTCAACGCTGAAAAGATAAAAGCAGTTCTGTCTTGAAAAGTCTGTTGTGTGGGGAAAGATAATGAACTAGCATCTCTTTCTCTCACAGAGAAGGACACAAAAGACTAACCTTGGTTTGTTGTCTTTCCGGTTCTCTAAATAGTCTTCTCCCTCTTCAAGAAGTTCTCTGTCTTCTTTAGTAGGATGTTAATCCCAGTGGAATTATTTAGAAGACCTCGTGGCAGACAGCAAAGGTCTGATCTGTTACTAATATCAAGGATGGTTGCACACATATGGACAATATAGGAAATTATGAAGCACCATCCCTACAAGACCAAAGTAAAGCAGAGCAGAAGATTTGAGAGCAAACAAGAGCCAAACTGCAGATTATTCCCTCCAGCGTCATACAGAGCTTGCATAGAGTACTAAACATTTACACTAATGAAAAACAGAGATACACAAAGAGAAAAGCAGCACAGTCTGATTAACGAGAAAAGACACTAATCATAATCAGACCACCACTTAAACACTACCTTTCTGAGACGAATGTAAATTCATGCATCACAAAAAAATACACTTTCCTGTTTAGAAAGTTGATAAGAGAAAGTCTTTAATTAAACAAACAGAAAAGACACAAGGAATTATAGTATGTAACAAATTCAGGACATTGAAAATACGGTCCAGAAATACTGTTCCAATAGTAGGCCTTACATTTTACAAGTAATTGTCAACACTTAAACACAAAAGTAAACCAACAGAAAACACAAACCTCATTGATTTTCTTGCAAAACTATCTATAGTTACTCTAAATCATTCCCATGCCCCCAATAACAAATACTGCAATTCATCAGAACTGTAATAAGAGTGTTAGCAAGAGAGTAACACAGAATTTTTTAAAAATCAGAAATCTAGCCAAGCTATAAGTATGGAAAAAACCCCCACACCTCTCTCATTACTGTATAAACACTTTTCTGACTATGTTACATCTTGGTAGCAGTCCTGAGAGATCCATCCAATACAGAACTGTAATCAAAAAGGAAAAGTGAATGTGTGGGCCTGCATTAATCCATCTCTTTGTTACATACTGATGCTATTAATTTACAATTAGTTCTTAGATTAGAAACTTCAGATTTTATTTCATAAAAACCACTGGGAATTAGAAGAAACTGCAGATGGAATTAATTGGATTTGGAGGAGGAAAAAGAAGGATTCCATCTAACTTGACAGCTCAAAGCAGGGCCATCATCTCAGTGTTTTCCACTATAACTACTCTTAAGGTATGTGTATGTGGTCAAGCCAAGCCACAGTAAGAGAAGTCGGGTAGTTAGAGCCCACGATCTGCCTAAATGTTAGTCCTTTATAGTCAGAGTGCACTTCACCATAGCTGCTCTTGAGGTTGTTTGGAAAATCCTGTCCATCTGCTCACTCCACACAGAATCTCCCAATGTGGAAACAATTCAGAAAGAACCAGAAGCAATATGGTAGTTCAAAAACCTGGTCAGCAGGTGGTGGGGTGTCCAACACATGCATTGAAAAAAAAGAAAAGTTACTCCCTGCTAATACAGCACATGCTTTCTGCAAGTAGGAAATAATTGAGAGGCACGTGAAAATGAACAGCAGGAGGGCCAAAAGGATCCCACTAAGATCAGATAACTTTTATCTGCTACTGCTTTAACTGAAGCATCTTCACATGTACTGAAGTTATCTGGACCACTATTCCACTTGAAATTAGGGCAGTAACTGCAAGCCACATACTCAGCTAAAATTACAAATAATTTAAATAGGCTTAAAGTCTAGTTTCTTAATCAGCTTAGATCAATGCATGAACCTAACACCATGTTACCATTGAAACATGGGATTCACCACCACCTCTGCCCCACCACCCTGCTGTGTAATCCCCGTGTCCGTCTCGTTTCAGCACTGCCAACCATGCTGCCCACAAGCAGCAGTACTGATCCCAAAAAAAGGTCAAAGTGATGGAAGCAGGAAAGGGAGGACAAAACTGAGGTTTTCAATGGCAATGCAGCCTGGGGTCAACTTAAACTCATCACAAAGCAACACCCAAACTAATGCCAGGACTACAAACAATTTGCTCAATGATTCCAGAACAATATACAGCTGAAAATTCCAACGTCCTACAGGAAAAACTCTTAAAATATGTGTACACATAGGGATTTTTATAAACTTAATGAGATGTATGAAAAACAAGACAGTTCATGTCTAAATAGTCTAAAGACACAGATACTTTTGGGGAACTACTGTGAACAGATGCTTGTGGTCTGTGGTGTTTGACATCCACAAATGCTGATGTTGTCTAGATAGCCCATTATTATAGCTCAATCTCCTCACAATTACATGAGGAAAAACAGATTCTGCATAGTTAAACAACAAAAGGTGCTGTTATTTCCCTTTTAAACAAGAAGTAAGGTGAATCAGAAGGCTGCTAGAACAGAGTTTGCTAAGATGAGTTTCCCTCACTCAGATATAAATAATGGGAAAATCAGTCCCCAGAAAATGTTTGTCTTGTCACAACAGAGAAATAAAAGAAGAGCCAACAAAGACAACAGAATGGGAATTTCAAAATTTCTGGCATTGTGAAACAGACAAAAATGGCTACTTGTGACTATGAAGAAAGTGTAATTTGATAACTACAAAAAGAATGTATTTAAAATAGTATTTAAAAGCTTCACACAATTCAGGTATCTTTTATGTTCTTTTTAGTATTCTAACCATAGCTACTACAAACAAATCATATAAAAGTGTTTTACTAGCTATGTCTATGAAATAAGAAATCAGTAGTATTATTCAAGATCCCATTCATACAATCTCATTCAGATATTGTATAAAAATGCAACAATTATTCCATATTTGTACGCTTACAAGTTTAAAGAAATCAGTAAGTAAATTGCTCCCTCTCTGCTTTTAAAACAGAAAAAAAAAATCTCTTAGGTTTACAGCTTGTGTGTCTTATGAGTACAGTTATTTTCATTCCAAATCTATTAACTTTCTTCTCTAAAACTGACAACTGCAAAAATTGTTTTTTTCATTTCAGTATGAGCCAATTTTTAAAATATATTTTCTGAGCAAACTGAATATAAGTTGTTTTTTTTTTTAAGAAACACCTTCTTGAGCTGTAATTTTTTTTGACACAAAGCATTATTAGACACCGTCTTGCCTTAACTGCTACATCACTAAGTACTCTGGAAAGGTCTCATTTAATATTTCTCTCTTCAGAGACAACTGACTTTCCATGAAGTATTTCAACATTCATTAAGTCAGAGATCAACACAGTAAGAATGAGTCTATGTTTTAGACTTTTACTTGGGAGGTAGGAAAAAACAAAAAAGAAAAAAAACACACAGTGCTTAAGTATGAGAGCGTGGCATCCCAAATGTTCCCTGGTACCTAGAGTACACAAAGAGTGAAATATGGTAGCTCAGCTTGCTTTGAAACAGAAACCTGGTTTCCAAAATCCTTCTTGTCAGGATCAGAAATTGCCGGTAGCATAAGGAACATCACACCAACTCTGTTCAGTATCTAGCTTCCATGACTATTTTCATTCACTGACAGATAAAACTTGCAGATCTAATTCCTGGGGTGAAGTAGGGGTGGACCTTTATTAGAAATTGCATCAAATCTTTTTCTTATTTAAAATTCTATGGGCACATCTGTGCAGGGAAAATTGTGAATACTGAGCCAAATTGAATTCAAGTGTGAGTTCAAAATGCATTAGTTAAAACATATTAAACCCCATGTGGACATTTTCATTCATAAGTAAAGTGGCCTAGTTTAATCTGATTTAATTAATATGTTACAAATTCACCCCCTTGTTAATTAAACTTCACTTTTCTGAGCATGCCCATACAGTCACTCTGCAATGGGCTGTGAAACACAGGCCTTGTGAGCTTCTCTCCTGGGTTAGGCACTGGGTTTTGTGCAAGCCACAACAGAGGGGACAGAATTGTGCCTGCATTTGGAGCACATAGCTGACAACAAGGGAGCTGGAAGTAGGAGGGAATTAGGAGAATTTCCAACTCAATGTGCAAGTCTTAACAAGCCTGGACAAGACTTGCAGAAAGAAATCTGTTGTAGAATAACTGGTGTGATATGGTGCTAGACACAGGAACAATTGTTAAGAACATGGAAAGCTGTATTACCTGAATGTTAAAGCAAACTAATCTAAACAAATATTGCTTTTATCTCACTCATGTTTTATACAGGATTCCAGTTTTCATGCTCTTTTCTGCAATGTTTTTTTCTTATTTCTATTTGAATGCATGCAGGACCAAGGAATTAAATTCAGGAACCATAACCAAA
Source organism: Dicrurus megarhynchus (assembly GCA_013399195.1). Lineage (NCBI taxonomy): Eukaryota > Metazoa > Chordata > Aves > Passeriformes > Dicruridae > Dicrurus > Dicrurus megarhynchus. The sequence continues at coordinate 42,934 of VXAD01001659.1, read as the reverse complement.
CCAAGAATAACACTGCAATTAAAACTGGAATGTAAATGCTAGTTCTAAGCCACAATCATCCTATTTTCTAGTGTTACATTTTTTAAAGCACTGGTACTACTCTTATCAAGCTCATACAGAGCAGACAAAAGGACATTGAGACAACACACACACACAAACTATTTCATGTATTATTTACTTATTACTTTACAGCAGCATCTGTAGTACAGCAACTTTAGCGTCTTTAAAATTATTGCACAGTATGAAGACAAGTGAGCTAAAGGGGAGCTAAATGTTAAGATGTTTGGTGGTAAGACTAGGATCTTTCTGTCCTCCCTCTGCTCAACTGCAAACAGTTCCTATCTGCAGTGACACTAATTCACTGCTCTGACGGTTCTCCTATGGCCTGTGTGAAAGAGTTGGTAGTTTCTGTTCCTACTGGGCAGGTATCCAAGCTGTAAAGCTACTGTTCACTTGTCACAAATTGATACCCTTGGTAGTCCATTAAGGAAACTATGGAATGAATAAGCACCTCTCACTGGTAAAAATATGCTCAGGATATGGTAAAAAGATTGTGGCGCACTGGCAAAAGAGCATGAGAAAGGCTTCACTGCTACTCGTGCTCCATGCATTCAGAAGATAAATAGAGGGCTTCATTCTTCAGATCTGTCACTTTGGCATCTTTCATCGCAATAAATTAGCATTTAAGAAAAAGCTACAGGAAAATGAATTCTTCTTGCTGGTGACAAAACCCAATTCTCACACATAAACATAACAAAGGACAATCACTTCATAAAATATTCTCTGGAAAATAATGTATTATTCATACACTGAATCATGCAAAATTTCTCTGACCTTTTGTGCTTCTCTTTTTCTGGATGTCATCAGCTGTTTTATAACTTTCTTGGATTTTTCATTCTTTCAAACTCATCCAAATTAAGAAGAGATTTGATCTTGTATTTTAAATCATCATAAAACTATTCTACTAGAAATCTGAGAGAGAAGCAACACTTATCTTTCTCTAGTCTCTCCCAGTGTCTGTTCATGCAAGATTTACTAATGGTTAAACAATCCTCTAGTTTCATTTTTGGCTTCTTGTGCATAATGTGTTGTTAAATTACATTAACTTAATGAATAAGCATTTCAGTAGAGATACTTCATTTCCTTTGTAACCATTTCAAACAAGAAAGACAGCATTCTAATTTACAGCATCTAACAATCTCAAAAATTAATGCTCAATGCTAAACAGCTGGAAGCAGTAATACTAAAACTGTGCCAAACATACAGAGACAACTCAAGCATTTAAACTGCAGCCATTACAGTTTATACCATGGTGGCACATTCCTAGCAGACAACCATGCCATCTCACCACTATAATCACTGAATACTCACACAGACCAACATTTGCCCTAAAAGGAACATGCATGGTTTCCATCAGTTTTGTGCATATTTTTTGTTAATTTTGTAGTGATAGAATTTTGCATCTTTTTCCATGGGAAAATGCAGCAGCCGGTCTGGCCCATGCATCTAGTCACTATGCCAAGCCTGTAACATTATCTCATGCCTGAGAAACCTTGTACTCCTCTGACATCAGTTGAAAATGAGAGTAGCTGGAAAATGGTCAAATGCAGCTCAGTGAAATAACACCCTTGCAATTTCTCATTGATACCCCCAGCCAGTATCAAGCCATGAATTGTTGCAGTCACCATAAATCACAGACATGCAGCAAGCAACATTTAACACAAGTTTTCCAACAATACAGCTGATTATAATTACACATGGAATAATTTCTAAAGTGTCACAGAAATAACTTCTGAGTGTAGCAGACAAAAAGTTGTGAGATTTCAAAGTCATAAGTATTCAAAGTGAATTTAAGAAAAGAAAGACGTCATCTATTTTTACAAGGGAAAAAATGAAACAAAAGGAACTCAGTTTTTGTTTCAATAAGAGTAGCTTAGAAACTTTTACAAATGCTCTGCCCCTACTGAAAGAATACACCCTATTGTCCCAACTGCTGAGCACCCAGCAGTAAAGCAACACCCAGCAGGAGCAACAGCTTTTCAGCTTTTCTCATAGCAGGGCAGCTATAGACATACACACATTTTCTAAACCTTTACCATTCAAGGCAGCCCAGCAATTGCTAAGACTTCCCAAGAACTTCCACTGCACATACACAGTGTCTAACCTTAAAATGCAAACATCACATTGAAAAATGGAGTTAACTGTGCTCTAGTCTGCATTTCTTTGCTTTGTCTTCTCCCTCCACACTAGCTTTAATCTAAGAAAAAAAAAGAAAATACTGTTTCATGTTTAAAGTCAACTCAAAATCACTTTCAGAATGAGAACACTAAAAATCAAACATAGAATTTTCCAACACTGCAGATGGTCATCCATATTTGATATGGAAAAAATTAGTTACCTTGGAATACAATACAAAACTGCAAAACACAAGACTTTGAGTGTCTTAGCTGATTTAAGGCACTGCTGGAAAATCCTGATTACCTAGTGGCAATTCCCACTGGGTATGCACTGTTTTCCATGTATTATAAAGATAAATAAGTAGGCCCTACATTTTAGAGTCCTACACACAGAATGAATTCTGTAGGACTTTATCTTACTAAATCTGTTTTCCACCATTCCATAATTACGTTCTGGTAGTGATACTGGCACAGTATTTCAATTTTTCCTACGAGGGACAGCTCAGTGAGCCACAGAAACAATGCAAATCTACATGTACTTCTACAGTGACATCTAAAGCTCCACCTCAGCCCTTGTTTGAGCATGACGTGATGAAGGAACAGATCAGGCATATCCTGTGTAGGACTGTGAATATAATACTACTACAGAGTGTGGGAGGCAAGCTATTTCACTGCAAGGAAAATCTGACAGTGGAAATTTCCATTCCCTGTATATCTTAAAGGTAAACTTGGATCTTATACATGAAAAATACTCAAAACTGGAAAACAAATTCAGCTTGTATACCTGTACCAATAGAAACTAAAGTTAAATCAATACCTTGATTTTGCCTTAGGAATTAGTGAACTCCTCCACAATTCTCCTATGTACACATCTTACAGCCACAGCACACACATAGAACACTGGCTAGGGAAAAATACATGTGTTTAATGTGTGTTTGACAAAAAAGTATATGTCAACACAGCTTACTGCAGATCAAAACAACTATTCTCACACATGTTGTAGCCTGACTCCACTTCTACCTGATTTTTCACCTGTTATTCCCCTTACCACTCTTTTAAATTCATCTCTAGCTTCATCTGTCTTGACCACTGATAGACAAATCTTGCTTCTGCATGTTTTAATGTCTACAGAGAATATGTGGAAGCTCCATTAACTTCAAGCTTCATGAACCAGTTGAATTTTGTGAGCCTCCTCAGGCTTTATTCTAACCTTTCTTGATGTTCTCAATCCAGAAGTAGCCTTTTCCCAGAATCTCTGCTCTATTCTCCCCAAACTCTGAATAGATACTCTATTTTTCAGTAGGAATTACTGTTTGAAACAAACACAAGTATACAACCATATTAAACTGCTTCTAATCTCATGTCCACATCTAGTGAGAGCCATTCAAACAAAAGTTACTGTGAAGCTCTTCCTTTCTTGATACAGTGTGGAAGTCAAATACTATTTCATATATCACCCAAGGACATCTCGGAGTTCAATAATAAAGTTATTGGCCTTTATGACATTTAGGGAAATTCAAAGCTTGAGTGAGGGGGTTGGATGAGAACATACTGTTTGCTGCTATTAGCAGCAAGCTGGACAGAAAATTCTATTTATTAAAAAAATTCTAAGCAAAAAAAATTAGCTTAAAATCCATAGACTTTAATTGCAAGGTGCATACTGCAGGATTCATCCTATTAGATTAAGAAAATGCTAATTAAATACTAAAAAAAAAGAATCTGTCAAACACTAAAAATCTCAAAATGTACTAAATTTGCTAAGTCCTCGTCACCATCTTCTCTTTATAGAACACCCACAGTGTGCCAGTACTGTGCAAGAAAAGCTCAATCCTTGATACAGTTGTTTATAATCTATATAGACGACACAGGAAGAAGCAGTAATGAAGGTCAAAGCAGTTGGAAGAGAGACTAAGGCAGGAATGTTGTAGTCCAGGTTAGGAGTTACTTTTTGCTTACTTTCTGTATTTCCTGACTCGTTTTACTTCCTAAAGTAAGCCTTAATGAAGATGCAACAGAAAACCCAGGATTTAAAAGTCCTTTTGAATGCTTGTTCACAAAGGAGGGATTTGAATGAGAATGGAATCAAGGCTGGAAAGACAAGGGTGGAATTGGAGGGAATGTAAAAGGAATTAATAGTTATGGACCATCCAGTAGGTAAAGTCAAAACCAGAGACAAAATAGGGCAACTCCTGGTCACATTTAGAGAGGTTGGAGAGAGGCAGGAGATGGAGAAATGGGCATCCAAGTAAATAAAAGGTGCCAAACAAACCATCAAAGCCAAGACAAGAGTTTCAAAACAGAAACAGAGACAAGGGGGACACTACTGGAGATGCAATGAGTGAAATGTGGTAGGAAATCATATCAAACCGGGGGAGAAAGAAGAGGTATGGAAGTTACATACAACAGTTTTGCTTACACAGGACAGAAGATGGAGACAGTGGCCCTCAAGGAAATGCAGAAGTACAAGAGCCTGGAGAAAAGGCTTGGCCATGTTTACATTTTGTTAGCAGAATGCCATTGGAAAAGTTTAAGGTAAGGAGGGAAGCTCATCTATTAGACCCTTATACACACCTATCACATAGAGTCCCAAAACAAAAGGAGGTTACCCAGGGATGTACCCAAGGATGTACCCAAGTCAGACAAGGAGAGGCCTGACGGAATTCTCTTCCCCACATCATAAATAAAATGGCATGTAAGGCACTAGAAGATGCCACAAAAACTGGCAAAACCCATGCCCAAACCTGTGGCAGGGAGGAGGGGATGAAAAAACAAACATTGTGAAGCCTGAAGAAAAAAAGAATTTTCCATACCTGTGACTAATGATTCTCACGTAATCAAAAATACCCCGGTACAAGTGTAAAAGGTCTCTTATGATGTGGCCAGGTAAAAACTGCTGCTACCAAGTCTAAAGTGCAATTTCCAGGGAATAAAGGAGACCCAAGAAGAGACTGTCAAGCAGAGAACTAGCAATAAGGTCAAGGATAAGAGAGTAGACAGAATTTTCAAGCAGCACAGAAGCATTACGGAGACAGGAAGGGCAATTGCAGATGCTAAGGAAACTGGAAAGAAAAAGGCAATGCTGCCTACTCTCCATTTCATCAAATCAAACAAAATCTGATGATAAATGAATTTTTTAACTTATCTGTGTCTATACAGAAAAGGGGAGAAAGCACTTCTAGTGATACAGACTAATTCATTGCTGTCTTAAAGAGAAGCAAATCTCTGTGAAGAGCATAAAAACTTGTAGAGAACTTGCTTATTTTTTCTATTTCTCTCCTAATAAGGGCTCCTAAGTCATTTTACTGTGAACACTAACAGCATAGTTACTGAATAATTGTATTTAACTGTTTCTGAATTCATTCTGAAAAGAAGTGACTGAAAGAAAAACAATACAGAAATTCCATCTGTTTTACCATCTAATTTCAATATCATTTCACTTTCGTAATATTTTATTGACATACTTTCATCCTGAAGATGAAGACCTCCCTCTTCTAGTGGTTTCAGTTCTGAGTATCTGCTGTATTCTCTAATCACATCCCCTCTTGCATCCTGCAGTTTTCCTTCTCCAGTTTTACTCTCTTATTTTTCCTTGGATCCTTGCTCACTCAGAGCCTTGACACCCTTCCTTTATTTCTCATTCCTCCTCCGCAGTTTCTTTGCTTTCATTCTGCCTGCTGCCCTCTTTTCCAGCTATCTGTACACTGTAAGAAATATTTAAATAGAAGATCTCACTTTGAAAACTCGTCTCCCCTGGCAGCCTCCCCAGGCTGGGGCGGCCGCTGGCGCTGAGGCGCGTTGCTAAGCAGCTCTTTAGCACCCTGTTCGAGGGACTGGGACTCAGCTCTGCTCCACACTGCTGGTGCAGTGCCCTGGTTTGCAGGCAACAAGGGGCCTGAATACCTCGTCACAGGAAGATCAAAGTCCTGCTCCTTCCTGGAGGTGTGTGGGAGGACAGAGGCAAGAGTGTATTGTATTTTTTAAAATAAAAATGTAAATAAGCCTTCCCAACAATGCCGCTTCTACAGTATCCCCATCTCCAGAAGATGAGTGATATTTTTCAGCTAAAGAACTTCAAGAGAATTTTTTTTAATAACGTCAGAGAGAAAATCTTCAAAACCAACAACCACTCGTAACCAGCTCACCAAACTAGGCAGCCTCTCTGCTGCTTTCCAGCTGCATCTGACTTTCTCCCAGGTCTGTTTAAACCTAAGCATGAGGAGGCCCTGTGTATTTTGGTGCAGTGTTGATACTGTGCCTGCCAGGTAAAGCAACATAATCTCAATCAGCCTAAGTATGCTCAGAATTGCTGTACATGCACAGGTAAACAGCAGGGCATGGTTCTGCAAGATCTCTATTTTGGTAGCATAGGGTGGTGTTACTATCACTTTGTTGTCCAGACACAGTTTCTAGGTCCTCTTTGAGTTCTTCTTAAATCTCAAGTGTAACTGGCTACCTGGCTATTAAGACCTATGTGGTATAAGAGCCATTCCCCAGATGCTGTACTTCTTTTGAAACTGACTTGATGGCTTGTCGTACTAATAACCACAAATACCAGGTACCAAGATGGTACCAACCCCAGAATAGCAGATACCCATTTTGGGAAAGAGATAAGAGGATGAACATTGATATGTCAGTGTCTTCTCCCTGGGTGGCACTTACTACTCCCTCACTTCATCTCCCTAGCCCAGAACGTATTCAGTGCCTCAGGTGTCATCATGCTCCTTTGGATACAGGTGGGTGAGATGGGAATGTTCAAGTCCTGAGGTGGCCAAACAGAAACTACTGGTCTGGGAAGCCATCCTGGAAGGATACACACCCCTGGATTTCAAGCAGCTCAGCCCCTCAGACTACATGACAGCTATGGATGGAGCTCACACCTTCATCCTGGCATCCTCTGCATACCAAGTCACTAGAACATACACCATAGAGAGTTATTGCACTTATTCTGCAACATAAAGAAAGAGACAGGCAAAGTACTTAATGCCAGGGTTTCTTTCAAGTATAAATCTACTGTAAAAGACAAGAGGTGAAGCCAGAAATGAAGGCCTGATATCCCTGTTTCTGTTTTGCCCCAAGACTGGCTAACCAGTCAGCTAATGGCTGACCACACACCGAGAAGACTTGATAGCATCTCTTACTTAGTCACTAAACTAAATGGAAAGAGATGCTATGTTTAACAGAAGAGGAAGGAACCTTTTATATTACACCTAAGATATTTTCAGTGGAGAAAATTCAAAGAGAATTAAGAAGATGAGAAAGTTTTCTTGACAGTTGCAGGAGTTTCTTTGATTTAGTGAAGATTTGCTAGGGGAAGTCTTGTTGACAATAAATAATATTTTCTTGACTTTTGCACAGTTATCAGCAAGATATGGGATTGATCTATCACATCAGGAAGATCATCAAACAGTATGTGCACATTTGTCCTCTGTATTAGGCAAAAGAGAGTAAAGATAAAAATATGTTTAATACACATTCATTAATACACACTAATATTTAATACCTATATATGCATTTAAACAGATCTACAAAGTGAATCCAGAAGTTGCTTGAATGACATCAAAATTTTTCATACTCTTACAAATCTAAGAGCAGTCTTGTACACTTTGCTGATCAACCTATGCTCCTCATCACACAACACAGGCAAGCTGAGCAAGTTACAAGACTGGAAGAGGCTGAACTGAACACTGAAGGTATCATAACTGCTGTTATATTTGCAGTCGTGAAAATTTAAAGAATTAAAAAATATTTGCCACTTCATTTCCCAAGTTTTCATGCATACTTTGCTGAATGTGGGTATCCAGGAATACAGGCAGAGTTCTCTTCCTCAGAAACAGAGGCTCTGCTAAAAGTATCTTGACATTTCATCTTATACAGACAGTCTGATTCCTAATTACTCCGTATATGAAGTGAATTGTAATTCTCATTAGAAGGCTTCTGAAACATTTAATCCTGCCAGCATTTTGGGCTGTTTCTCTCAGGGAATTTGGGGGGATTTAGCATTTTTTAGTACTAAGCAAGAAGCTGATACAGGGCCAAATACATCCTTTAATTTCAGGTACTTCTGATGCCTTTTCCTGGTCTTAAAATCAAGAGTCAAACATGGTTAGAAGGGAAAAAGGGATTTTACCTTGGTATTTATTTTAAGGATCCTTAGGTGCACTACATCCAGGTCAAATGTACCTCAATACACCGCCCCCAGCTCTTCCCCCCAAAAGATCTGGTATAACATAGGTTTTACTAATTAGCATATCTACCATAAATTCCCCAATGAGAGGCTAGAATGAGTCCCCCTCCCCAAGGACCCTTCCCCTGGATAGTTCTATTTTAGTTTACAAAATATGTTCTGGAGAGGACCTTGGGGTCTGAGGCATATTGATCCCCCTAACTCCAAAACCTCTAAAATGTTTAGTCTCCTAGCTTAACAAACAAGTCCAAGAATGTGGGCAAAAAGCACTAAAGAACACAGAAGTTGTAAAAAGGTATAAAAGGGGTTTAAAAGAAAAGGCAAAAAAATCATCATGGCACCACTTTTACCACATCTTTTACAAATTAGCAATTGTGCAATAAAACTGCCCTCAAAATGTTCCAACAATTCTTCAGTGAATGTACATTTTAAACAGGAAATAAAGATGCCTAATAACTGAAGCAATGTTTCACACTATCTTGAAATAAACCTATATGCATTCAAGAGTATACCCTTTATTTATTTAATATCTAATACTATGTTACCATATAATTCCAAAACATTTTTGTAAGAACAAATAGAATACAAATTAGTTCTTACACAGAGTTTCTCACGAGCATAGCAAATCTGTCTCCTCATTTAACAGAATAAAAGAGCACTCAGGTGTAAAAAAACAAAGTAATTGTCCTGTGAAACAGCAGAACCAAGAAGACCTGCACAGAAATTAGGCCTCCTCAGATCCTACCAGTTGTCTAGGGGGTGGACAGGACCACCACCTTGGGCAGCCATGGCTCTTCCTAATGCCCTCTGACCCTACCATGACCACAGCCTGCTGCTCTACCGGCGCCATCCAATAGTGAGGACTGCAGCTTCTGGCATCAGCTGCATTACAAAATCAAATTAATATGACAGAAGCATTCACATAATCAGCTCACTACAGACAGTAAACAACTTGTTCTTTGGAGATGCCTGTTTCAGCCACCTGACATGTATTCCTCCTTTTAGATACCATCTCAGAAGTTTTCAGAGTCACATTTCCCATTAGCTCATTTTTGTCTATACAACAGCTGGGAAGAGAAACTCTGGAAGTGATAATAGAAGACAGGCTAAATGCAAGTCATCAGTATAATACATAATACTGTTGTTAAAATGTAAATGTCACTCTGAAAAAAAGACAAACTAGGAGGAATCTGTGGAAAGCAGCAGGAATTATAAAAGTTTCTGAAAGTATTAAAAAGGACTAGAGGAATTTAGGGGTTTTTCAGTCTAAAAAGAATGTCTGATGTGAGCTATGGGAACAGCATTACAATGTACATAAAACAGTACAAAAAAACAGAGGTAGCAACTGCTCTCAACACCCACTAGGAAAGCAGAAAAATAATTAATATAAAGCTACAGAATATAAGATGAATTTCAGAAAAAATAGTTATAAGGACATAATACAACAAAGACTCTAAGCAAACTAAATTTTAAGAACAGATTAGAAAAACATATAGTCAGCACAATTTAGGTAAACACAGTCCTACTGCAGTGCAAGATGGGCTAAAATGATACAAAGTTGGTTTCCAGTCTTTAGCTCTTCCATGCAGTACACTAAGACAAATGCATGCATTAGCTATATATTTATAAAAAGACACAGAGAACAATGGGAATAATTACATTTATTTGTCATTTAATTTTTATTAGTGCCTTCATTAATATTAATTTATTTCCACTTAGGGTAGACAAAATGACACTTCTCTAGCACTAGATGTTATTACCTTATTTCTTTACTGGTGTGTGCTGAATGCAGCTTCCTACCACCAACTGCATTGGGTACATTTTTGGTCACTTGTGCCAGAGAGCTGAAAAAGGCCCGGGCACTTTGCTAGGTACATCACTTCCTTGTGTGCCAGTTACCACAGTCATTTGTGTCCTACCTAGACTGCCAGCTAAAGCAAGGACAAGTCTTTGATGTCTTTTCCCTTGTAAGAAGTAACAGAAAGATGCTTGTAAAAACAGTAAGTCCCATTTCCACAGAATTTCCCTTACCTAGCTCACCTGTAACTTTCCAACTCTCACACCCCGGGCTTTTTCCCCACTACCATTTAGAGTCCCTCCAGCAGTGCATTAGGAAAGGACTCAATACCAGAGGTATAGGGCTTGTTCACTCTCGTCATTACCTAAGGAACACCCAAACATGAAGGGCACCGTATACTTTTAAACAGATAGGATTTTACCATCAATAAAGAAACTTGGGGTTAAGGAGGTGCTCTCTTTTGGTTTTATTCATTACAATACTAATTGACACAATGAAAATTAACACTAAATGCTACTCAGACCAATATGACATTCAGTATCTAACCAGATTCACTATTTTTCCATGTATTTTATTCACAAAGAATATTGATATGGGGCTGATGTATTTCCTCCAGATATCCTTGCTGGACAAAAATCTAATTGATATTCAAAGTAAACTAACATAAATGTCCATAAATTATAGTTTTTCATTATGTTGGAATTGTTCTATGAAAAAAAGAAAATGCTAATTTATCCATAGGTGGAATGTATAAGGTATTATAAAGTATTATAAGGTATATATAGACATAAGGTATTATAAAGACAGAGTAAGAAGTGTATTCATAACTTCTCTTTCACTTCACAGATAATGTCAGAATAATATTTATGAGATTATGGGTACATTTATAACTAGGCCAGAAAATTTAATATTAAATGTCTATTTTATGCAAAATTTAGCTCCACAACTGAATGAGAAAGGAAAGAATCCCTCAAAAAAGAACAAGTAACAGTAAATCAAATGCAATATTTTCCCATTAATTAAAATATCTGACTATATAACAGTTTAAGTATTAAATGCTTAAGGAACAATCTTTTTAAATAAGGAATTTTATCTTCTTTCAAAGAAAATACTTCTGTGGGTTCTCTCGCTGTGGCAGATTATAGATTACTGTGCTCACCAGACTCAAAGTTTTTTCAGAAGTTTGTTAATCAACAACTTGGTGAGTTGTTAATCAAACTTGGCGAGTGACAGCAAAAATAGTCACAAACAGCAATACCTGGGCCAACTGTGAACTTCTCTTTCTCTGTGAAATACAGTTCCATGTTATTAGTTAGTAATAGATCCATAACATAAACCACCAAACCAAACAGAACATTCTGTGATAGTGTTTCTTTCTTAGTAAAATACTTTATTCATATCAAAGACAAGTTGTACTGATGTAAAAGGAAATCTAAAGGTAATGCAGAAGGACCTGCATTTTAAAAATATTAATAAAGGTTTTTTCCCACCTCAAAATAGTCATTGTTCACCTTTGTTAATCAAAAAAAAAAATATAGAGATAACAGCTATTTGAATCTTGCTTTTTCAAAAGCTGTAAGAGCATGTCATCCAGCAGGCCCAGGCAGACACCTGAAAGTAACTGCAGAAAGCAGCCTCCATGTTTCAACACGACTGGGAAGCAAACGCTTGAAAGACAGAACAAGGTGGGTACTTGCTTGATGGAAACTGCATTACCAAGTGAGCGATTATACGGCCAGAAAGGCAGCATGATGCTCTGCTGAGGGCAGAAATTCACCTGGATAAGAAGGGGAGAATTCTGGTCCTTGTACAGGCAGAGAGTCACAATACGGTACAATATGGATCGAGCCACTGCAAGGCCACAGCCACGGCTTTATGCTATCAGACGTGTGGTCTGGGGAATTGGCCGGTGTTGCAGCCCTGACTAACAAGCATCCTAGTGCCAACAACCACCTCCGAGAGATTGGTAAACAAAAAAGCCTCATGACTAACCAGCAGAGTGCTCTGAAAGTACTGCTTTCATTGCCTACAGAATTATCACCAACATCAGCAAAATTTTTCCTTGAGCTTAGAAGCTAACAGAAAAAGTTATATTTTAACAGAATTCATTGAATAGTATTTGTGTATGTGAAAAAGTTAAGGGCAGATCTTTATTCTATAAATTTAAGAATTACTAGATATATAGTTCCATGCACATAGATCTTCTGTCCAAGAATTTGTACATCTTCCCTTTTATTAAAAAGACGGACAAAGCACACAGGAGACTATAAAACAAATAGAGACCTTGGAGAGAAGAGAGAAATTGCTGACTTGGATTTAGCAAATTAATTTTTCTGTTTAATGAAAGACAATAGAAAGGGTTTCCAAACACTGAATGTCATTTATTCAAATCATTCTGAAAGGACAAAAATAAACTGGGGGAAAAAAGGAAAAATAAACCAGCACTTCATCACATCTCTAAATAAAAGAGTATGGCCCTTCTTTGCTGTCTGGCTGCAGGGGTGCCCCAAGTGACTGAGATCCTGTGTCTTGGAAGAAAAAGGTCACTGCTCATTGGACAGCCTACCATACAGTGTCATCATGGATTTCTGGATGTCATAAAAGCTTTTACCTCACTGTCCTCTGCATATAGTCTCAGAGACCAATCCAATTCCATATAATTTGCTTTTAAGAGATGCATTTAGAAATATATTTTCTAAATAGCAAAGATGCTTATTGCTGAGTTACTCTATATTTCTAATTAAGATTTTAAAAGGCATATGACTAAATTCAGAATTTTTGCAAGATTTTTAATTTGCTGTGAAGCTTTTTCTTCCTCAGGCTACATGACATATTTTTTTAAATGTCAGTCTAATGTGTAGCTCAAAATTCCTAAATGAGTTGAATAAGCCCTGCACTGTCAGTTTTAAGAGAACTTATAACAAACCCAATCTCCATAAATTCATCAATAAAAAATAAGTTGTTCATTGAATTCACCTAATTTTCCTCATAACCATGCCTGAGGAATTCACAACTGCCCTTGGTTATTAGACCAAAGACACTACGAACATAAATTTCAGATCTATCATACAATCACTGAACAGCGCAGGTTGGAAGGGACCTCAAAAGACCGTCCAGATCAGCCTTTCATGAGACAGCTATCTCAGGTGAGATTACCTAGCCTCCTGTCCAACTGCATTTTGAAAACCTCCAGTGATGAAGACTCTGCTACATCCCTGGAAAGGATGTTCTTACTGTGGCAAGATAAATGTTCTCCCAATGCAACCTGTACCCTTGTCTTCATGTGGTTCCTTGCAAAGAGAGAGCCTCCTGCCTCTTTGTAGATGACCTTTAAGTACGGAAATACTGCAGTGAGGCCTTCCTTGAGTCTTCTCTTCTCCAGGAAGAAAATACCTAATGCCTTCAATCTTTCCTCAAAGGGCGGTTTCTCCTGCCCTTTGATCATCTTTGTGGCCCTCTTTTGGACCTTCTCCTGTCTGTCCTTATCTTTCTTGAATTGTGGGGATCCACTGTGGACACATTCTTCAAGTGCAGCCTGGAGATGCAGAAGGAGATCACCAAAAACAGAACAAGGAGTATTTTTCTTCTAAAACCATGAGATAAATATTTTGAGATACAAAATGTTGGATTTTTTTGTAGTTGTTTTGTTCTGTTTTTGCATTTATGTTGTGGGTTTGAATAACACAAGAATGTGAAGGCAATGATGCAGGGACACAGTGTTCAATGAGGTGGCAGGCAAAGCTCAAAAACAGGCTTAAAAATGGAGTGGAACAACTGAAATCTTTCCTCTCCCACAAACTTGCTCAAGTGCCTATGAAACACCAAAGAACTGGAAACCTGAGTTGGTATGAGCTCCAGAAAATTAAGATACTTGGTTCTGACAGCTGTCCAGGGACAGCTATCATAAACTGGTTCTCTCACAGAAGATTCACTTCATGAAAGATAAGCCTCTGTATCTGAGCCAACTCATGAAGATTAAGTTAACATAATTAATGATGAATAAAGTCTGTTTCATCTATCATAAAGTGAGTCAGATGAACTGAAATCTTAAAGCATTTATTTCTCCACCAACTACAAAAACAGGACTATTACGATGATTTTGGCTTACGTACATCAGTGTGGGATATGTCAAAGGTAGGCAAGATGAATGACACCCACAGTTTTCCAGTCAAGGGATATGATAATAGTGAAGCAACCATAAAAGGTTACAAGCATTTGAAAGCAGGAAGCAAAACATCCAACTGAGCTGAGGCCTGTGAACAGCACTTTTAAAATAATAATAATTACCTCTGCATTCTTGCATTACATACAGAAGAAATCTGAAGAAAACAGATTTATTTTGTATGGGTCTTTGTAAATTTTCTCAGCCTCATAGGAACCTGAATAACTTCATTTCACAAGGAAACAGGCAAATACAGTAGGCAGAGAGGCAAAACTATTATTATTTCATTATGTAACACCAATATGTTTTGCCCTGCACAAAACTCCCTGTTATCTGGCCTCATAGTTATTTAAATGTTTTGAGTTTTATGTTCTAAAGCATATAGAATGAGACTAAATTCCGGCCTCATCATACAAGACGTTTAGTTTGGTTTATTTATAAATTTGTTAAATTCATTTGTGTTTTTTTCATGGGGTTGGGTCTGTGATTAAAGTAGGCTCCAGGATTTTAATAACACTCCATCTGTCCCAGAGGTCCTTGCCTAATTTTTGCTTTCACAGACGTTTTAAACAATTAGCTAGTGTTAGAAACTTCTCAATTTCTAAATTCTTCTATAATATATTGCAGAGGAGGTAAACAGAAATCTTAAGCCCTCTTTGCAAAGAAACAAAGACCTTTAACATTTCAGGAAACCTTAAAATACAGTAATTGTAAGTACTTGAAGACATGTAACACGCAACAGCCAACACTTCTCTAGATACTTCCTTTCGCTGTCAAAAAAGATGTTTTACAAGTCTCATGATGCTTAATCTCCAACACACTTCTCTCTCCTAGGAATGTAACACCATGCACGAGCCTCTCTCACACACACAAGTATTCCTGATATCAATGCAAGTCTAAGAAAATAGTTGCCATGTTGGAACTGCAGTCCAGTGAAAGTTATTTGCTAAATCTCAGGATTTCAGATTCACTTATAAATGCTGTAAAACAGCATTATCCAAAACTACCACAAAACCTGGTACAATGGTGTGAGTCAGGTGAGTTACATAAAACACCAAGCCGTACAAAGACACTAATTGTAAGACACATAGTGAAAACAGAAGCTATTAGAAACATACACACAGCTGGAATACACACCCATGTTGTGCACTTGCTTTCCTTTCAACATCTTTAATTATAAGGATATTGTAGATATATTATAAATCAACAAATCCGTTTTCCACAGCGTGTTACTAAGCAACTGTAACCAAGACCTTGTGTAAATTAGATTAAAATTCCAAGGTAACGGTACCCAAATACAACCTCACATTGCACAGCCAAAGAGAGTAGAATGTGTTCATATTAAAGGAAGAACATCTGCTTAGTTTTATGTTTGTTCAAATAGTTTAGATACATAGAAAATGTAATCTGTTTATATCAGCTGTAGGCACTTCCACCATACAATGAACCCTGCAAAGATCTAATAATTGCAGTATATTTTTCAGATAAAATAACTAAAAACTTTTTCAAATAAATTTCATTATTCATCATATGCATTTCATTCTGCCATTTAACAGTATCCAAACTATACAAAAATATACTTCTTTAAATAATCTATTAATAGTAATTACTACAACCTTTTGAGAGAAGATCTCCTACTCACATACAGAGTGTGAAAGAAGAATACTGTAATACAATGATTAAATTTTTTTGTTGCACGTCCAATATAAAAACAACACCTTTTCCCAGTCATAAATACAGAAGTATAAGCACCTTTCTAATAACTGGCTGCACTTGGCAGGCATGTCTCCATCACTCCAGCACTCAGACATTCTATGGGCTTATCAAGCAACATGAGGAAGCTCCAATTCCAATAGAGTAGACCAGAATACTCTCTAAGCAAAAGAGATTGTTGTATGTGAAATTTTCCTGCCACTGTCCTGCCTTCCCACAGAGTTTCAAAGTTCAAGTTACCTGACCTCATAACAACTGTGACTGCATATTTTAAAACACAACCCAAATTTAAACATACAATCACGGAATGTTTTGGGTTGGAAGGAACCTTAAAGATCATCTAGTTGCAACCCCCACCCCTCACAGACAGAAAGGCCACACACTAGATGAGGCTGCTGATCCAGTGGGCCCTATCCAACCTGGCCTTGAACACATCCAAGGAGGGGGCATCCACATCTTCTCTGGACAACCTGTTCCAATGCCTCACCACCATGAATAAAGAATTTCATCCTCACATCTAATCTAAATATCTCCTTTAAAATCATTCCCTGTTGTCCTATCTCTATCTACCCATGTAAAAAGTCACTTCCGCTTCTTTTTGTAAATCCCCACTGGATGGCCCCAATGAGGTCACCCCAGAGTCTTCCCCTGGCTGAATGACCCCAAGTCTCTCAGCCTGACATCATAGGAGAGGTGCTCCACCCTCCTCTGATCATCTTCATGGCCTGCTCTGGACTAGATCCAACAGGTCCATGTTCTTCTTGTGCTCGGGACCCCAGAGCTGGATGCAGCACTCTAGGTGGGGTCTCACAAGGGTAGAGTAGAGGGGGAGAATCACCTCTCTTGACCTGTTGGTCACTCCAATTCTGATGCAGCCCAGGATGTAGCTGGCCTGGAGGCTCGGAGACTTGAGTGATATGAGAAGTCTGGCTGCCAGCAAAGACTGAGCCAAAGTCATTGAGTACCTCAGCCTTCTCCATATCCATTGTTGTCAGTACTCCCTTCTCATTTTTCAGGAGGGATATGCTCTCCTTGCCCTTTCTTTTCTGACTTACTGAATCCCCTCTTGTTATTCTTCACATCCCTTGCTAAGTCCTGTTCCTTCCGTGCCTTGGCTTTCCAAACCCCATCCCTACACGTTCAAACCATACCTCTATACTCTCGACAAGTCACCTGACCTGCTTTCATTAGCTTTGCATTTCCTTCTTACTCCTCAGTGGGAGAAGCAGATCCTTGCTCAGCCGTGCCAGTTTCCAGCCTGCCTTGCCTGATTTCCTACACATTGGGATGGAGAGCTCTTGCACTCCAAGGAAAGTGGCCTCAAAGAGTTGCCAGCTCTGGTCAGTTCCTTTGTCCCTAATGACAATTTCCCAGGGGATCTCATTCACCAACTCCTTCAACAACTGGAAGTTCGCTCTTCCAAAATTCAGGATCATGACTTTGTTCCTTGAGATCCCAGACTCACCAGAATATGGTCGCTACAGCCCAGGCTGCTTCCAATGTTAACCCAATCTTAAGGGAGGAAGGTTGTTATTTTACTACTTCTGGCTCACGAGCTGTCTCTACAACGAGAACAGAAATCAGCTGCAATGGAGAAAGAACCTTCATGGAGACACTTTGTTCCTTGTTCAGCCCAGTTTTCAGGAACTCAGGAGTATCACACGCCCTTTCTGCTCCAAGCAGAAACACGTTCCACGTATCTGACATTGCCTCCTTTTACACATACATGCATCTTTGCAGAGTTTTTCTTTAAACCTAAAAAAAAAAAATTGCACTGCATATACACACCACCTGCTGGGGAGAAGATGAGAGAACAAACATGTGACAGACATTAATCATGATGCTTAATGCACTCCTGGCAGGCTCTCTGCTACCAGAGCAAGGAGAATCATTTAACAAACTGTGTGAATGGAGCAGAAAGGAAAACTTGCCAGCTTTATTCATTTGTGGCTTTTTAATTCTTCTGCCTCTTTTAAGCATTTAAAGAATATATAATATGTGTAAAGCCCTTTCCATTCTAAATTCTCCTGCAGTGACAACTCTGTCCATACCCCAGCCTTGCTGGAATGGCACATTTCTCTACCTCCCCATTCATCTTTCACCAAGAGTGCACTTTAATACACCACTGCTCTGTACCAATGGTACCGTGCAGTAAGTACTTCTCTCCCCATTGCTTTACATATTTCTTGTCCTAGAGAAATTGTTTTGAGTCTTAATATTTTATGTCAGTCAAAATATAAATTAACTACATAATCCACTATACTAATGTGTGCATCTTCTCCTAAGGTCAATAAAAGCTGCTCTGCTTACAGCACAAATTAAATCAAACCACAAGATATTCCATTGAGCACATCTCTCCTGCTGGGAAAAGGGTGACAAATTGAACATTCAAAAAAGTACAAAAGGCTGTATTTCTTAATTCCTCCCATTGAGAAAAGAGAACATAGAGTAGTTAGTGGCCTACTTCAATTATTTTTTTCAATTACTTTTCAGAGACATCAGGTACACTTCTGTTTCCCAGTGATGAGAGCAGCTTCGGAGATACAAGCAACAGTTCTAAGATGACTAGTTGCAACCACATCTAAAAAGCAAGTCTAACTTTTAAAAGGTCCCCTTCAATGCAGTGTCTGAAAAAACACTACCACCATACTAACTTTTACAAGGTATGTTTGAGTATTTAATTCTTTCAAACTTCCTTCAATAGTCTACACTCATGGCAAGGCTGTTTTAGTTACTTGTCTTCACTTTTACCTGTCAGTCCTCAAAACAGTGTTCCAGGACATGAAGTATTCCAGCCCTGCATCAGAGACATGTATTGTTTTACAATACACGGGCCCATCAACTTTATATAACTAACATCCCCTGGGTAAAAAAGTATTCAACTACAACAATAACAGGCATTCCACAAGCAAATTATATAATGGATGATAGTACTCTTCAAGTCACTTTAAAATGACAGTAGAAATGATGTTCTGATTATGCAGGATCTTTTCCTTTTGAGTGCTCAGTGCATTCCTATTTTAAGGCATGACTTTCTGGGGGGAACTACATGTATTTTCTGCTTTTCACCCATCTCTATTGCAAGGCTAACACAGCTGAGATGAATTCCTATGCATCAACAGAATTGTTTACGAAGCTCTGCTTAGTACAGCCTTCATGAAGATTGCAGCATATGGAAAAATCCTTTCAGCTCAGATGTATTTTTCTAATGTTACCCAATGGTTTCATATCCAGTGTCTTCCACATACTAAAAGATGTGATTAAGCTTCCCCTATTCAAAAATAATCCCGTCGCTTCTTTGGGGAAATTGATAGGTGTTTGACTATTTGTAGAGCTCTAAATGTTGAAGCTTTCCCAGCTCTTGCCCATTTACAACTTAATTTACTGTGACCATAACAGATGATTTTTTCATATAGCTGCTTTATAGCAGATAAGAAAGTGGTGCCATGAAGGCTTCCAGTGCTGTTAATTTCTTTAAGAAAAATGCCAGATTACTTCTTCAACCTTATTTTTCTCTAGAAAAATAACTTTTGAAAATTAGCATAAGTATTCTCACAAGTTGCATTGGGACAGAAAAAAAATCTATTACTGTTAAATTCTCATTGACCTGAACTGCCCAAAATAAAAATTGCAAGCAATATATATACTGAAATGACCAATATAGTTCTTTCCAGAATAAGCACATTTCAACTAATATACAATAAAGATGGGAAAACAACACCATTTATTAATTTTTGCTTTGCATTTACAGTTGTACTTTTTCAAATCCAGAATTTTTAAACACTGGTTCACGTGAAAGTAGGCATGCATAGAGTTGTGAGGAAAAGTAAAGGAATCATTTTAACCTTAACTTTAACAGTTGCTATGCAATTATGGTGCATAGGAATATGTACAAAGGCATTACTGGTCATGTTACTGTGAAATAACAACAAAGCACCAAGGACAAAAATCTAAAATAACCCTAACTGTAATAGTCTACACTAAAACTATCAAGAAATGAGTCAAAGCAGTATCCTTCGTTGTTGTTTTATATGAGAGATATAGATGTTCCTGGTAACATAATAAAATTTTAAATTAATCTCTCTCGGGTAATAAAAAACAAGTGTGCAAGAGAGTTCCTCTTTTCTTAAAGGTCTGTCTCAAAAACATATAGCAAAAGAAGCATCATTCATGGGAAAAAAAACAGGTTTCTTAAATTTTAAATTACTTTGTTTAAGGTCTCCATTCTAGCAATATATTCATCATACATGTGAGTACAGAAGACATCGAGTTCCAAATGTCACTTGGTTCACAAGGCTAAGTTTGATTTTGCAACTTCATAGCAAGACTAAAAACTTTGGCAGATACACTATCAGTTTTAGAGCTTGAGACAAAACCTTCTGGAACAATCCTATAGGAAACACAAACCCCAGAAGTTAAGGAATTAAATTCAAAATAAGTTAGATCTATATTGAAACAGCTATATTTACTTTGTAAAGCATTTTAACAGTCTTGGGATTGTTTGGATGACTCATGACTGCTTTCCTGAGCAATAGTCAACATACTTGTTGTGGACAGTCTTTCTAACACACTGCTTGATATATTAAAGTAATGGGGGCAGACCCCAAAATATTAATTCAAGAGTATATGAAAAAGAAACAACACATTTATCAATAAAGCCCTAATACAATTTTAGACACATATGCCTAATAAGAAGAAAATTAGAAATGGAGACTAAAACAACTATAAAGTCTGTGTGTTAAAGTGCTCCACAGGGCCATCACTACTACAAGCTTCTTTTTATCTTTCTCCCACACCTCAGGAAGCAGCAGAGTTTCTCACATCCAGTTGCATGAATATGCACACTATTTTTAATATTATGTGTGACTGAGAAACAACTTGGTTTTTTTGAGAAGAATGGTGATCAAATTTTTCTCCAAAAAGAACATTTTCTCTCTAAAATGACTATTCTTCACAAACTGTAGGGGAGAACCCTAGCTATATTACAACTCCATGCTCTTGAAAATAATGTATTTTATCTGTTTCCACATTCATAGGTTCTTATTTGTAAATTGTCATCATAACACCAAATGTAAAATACAAATATAATAGAATTAATATATGAAAACATTGAAATATTGTCTGTATTAATTACGTAATAGTTGTTTTGGCAAAATACATGTAAGCAAAATAAGCTTAACTGACAAAACTAAATACTTTGCCCCTGAAAGCATTCTGCTACTATAAAACCAACACAGCTAAAAGATAGATTCTTACAGGGGAAAAAAAATTGTTGAAACTGGAAAATTCATGCAAAACATCTCCCAGTAAGAAATTGTTCCATTGAAAAAAATCTAGCAAGCATAAAATTAATTAGTAATAATTATTACTACAAAACATTCATCTGCTAGACCATCAGCTTTAAAGATCTGTTACAAGCCTGTTCCTGAAGGTCCAGTTCCAGTTTCTTTGGCATGAACGGTTACTTTTAACTGTATGTATTAGTTACCTGTTATCCCAGTTGTGAAATACAGCCTTGGTAGCAGCCCTTCTGAAGATACACATCAAAGAGACCCTGAAGCATTTACACAGCATACCCAACATGTATACAAACAGAGCAACAAGCGGGACACACCTGTCCCACACCAGGGGCAGTGGTCACAGCACATCAGATGCTGAATTACTCACACACGTGAGGCCTGCAGTGGGGATGAGAAACCTACTGGAGAGATCTGACTCCAAGCAGCCAGGTGGCTTTGCCAATGCACAAAGTAAAATGGCAGAAGAAAACAAAAGGGCCTGTTTGCTTACAAAACTAATTCTTTCAGAGCCTATGTCTCTTCAGAACAGAAGTGATAGGATGGAGAAGGCTATGGAAAATGGGGAGCTGCCATTTTCCTCAGGGTGAAAAAAGCAATTAGAGAAAAATAATCATTTTTGCCCTGTTTCCTTCAACTTCTATAAGCACATTATAATCTCCTTCTCATCCATAGGCAGCCTAAAAAGCTTAAATTTTTCTTTTGTTAATATATTGTATACACATTATTATTCTGCATAAGAGACATAATCTGTCATTGCCTTTTGGGCAGTAAGAGAGACTCCTGCTGCTGACCCAAATGAGGCTTGAAACAGCAGCAGTAGCATGGTCATGAAAGTTAAGCATTTAATCAGTATAAGAAATTGAATGCTGCTCTTTCGAGTCTCTGCTCCCCAAAGACAAGAGTCATCCTGAAAGGTCTTTAACACAGGAATAAATACACAGCTTGACCAGCCTGTATTCAGACTTCAGAATGTCTTTCCAAACTTCCTGAAGTCACTAGTGGAGAAAACAATTATTTATAAATAGGGCTAAGTTTTTCAAGTTTTACAAAAATATCCATAGGTACTGAAGCAGCTTGGCAGCCTAAAGAACCAAATGATCTCTTACATTTCAAGACAAATTCCAAAGATAAATCTTTGGCTATGGTAAGTTGCTCATAATTGATAAATGCAAAATGTTAACAGCACCAATCTAAATTATGACTGCTCAGAATATCCATCTTCATCTCAATGGGAAAAAAAGGAATGTTTACAATCTACCTTTGTTTGAATTAGGCTATCAAAAAAACTAATCACTTGCTGTTTTCATTTTCATATTACTCTCACTGCACTTCATAGTTTCCCCTCAAGATTTTCATCTTTCTAGGGGCACTATTTGGTAGCTTAGCTCAGCGTACAGAAATATTTTTCAGGGGGCATAAAACTGAGAAACTATATTTTTTCCAATTGTCATGATCTTTCTCATGAATTCCTAACTTCGTAACAATCACTTCACTGCATGTTCCTCAAAGCAGGATGAAGTCTTCAGTACCTGAAGTGGCAATAAACAGTCACATTTCATATAACAACAGTGTCTCCTGTTCTGAATATTCATTTATCAATAAAATAAAGACAGAATTAAAGGGATTCAGACTGAGCAAATATTCTGCAAGAACTGAAACCTGACTGTGTGGTGAAGCACAGCGTAGAGTAGACTGACTAACTCAATCCAAGCTCATCTACTTGGTCTTCCTTTTCATCCTTCCATTCTTGTTAATATGGATTTCCAACATTTCTGACACAACTATAATAGAAGCAACACACCAGTATGAAGAGTGAGGTATCTGGAAATGTCTGTTTAATCTCCATTTTGATCCTCAGATCAAAATAATCCAAAAGCTCATGACATGATTCATGATGATAGCAGCCCGTTCCTAATCGGAGGCCCAAAAGTGCAATCATCTCAGAAACAGTTTGCCATTGCTAAACTGAAAAGTTCAACTAACATTTTTGTAAATTATTTCTCTTTCCCATCTATCCTTGCTTTCTCTGCACACATACTCTTCCCCTTGTTTAAGCAGACATCATCACCATTAAATGAGATAAATTCTGGGAAACCTAGAAAACTAGAGGTGTCATATTTCAGATAATAATATTATTCTTCTAAATATATATTCTGATACATTTTTTTCTTCCAGACTGGTTTTTACCTTTCTCCATTGCTCCTAACAATTTTGTGCTAATGACCAGTAATGAACAAGTAATGCTAATAACTCTTCTAACAAGCTTCATCTCTGTTTTCAAGTAGCCTGACAAATTCCTACCAGCTACTTCAAGATATAACTCTCAGACCTTCCTGTGTTACAGCATAATTATAACTCCAAGCCCTCTAAGAAGCTTTGCTTTTCAACATATATACTGCCAGGCAGGTTCTTCAAAACACGTACTGGCACCTCCCTTGCAGCAGCAACACACCAAGCATGCTGCCAATTCTAACAGTGTTAATCATCTCCTGATCAGCAACTTATTGAGCACTTCTGCTGCTAGAAATCCTCATACTGGTCCCTTTTCTTTTGTATGACTAAGCAAATCCAGTCAGAAATGCCCTCCCTCTTGCATTTGCAGATACACACAACCAATACTATGCAACATAACACCCTACTGTGCTGAATGTATGCCACTCTACACTGTTCAGCAGAAATAGTCCATGCTTTTTTATTTAGTCAATTTATTTCCTTTTGCCACTTTTCCCCTCCACAAACTTAGCCACTTGCATTTTAATTAAGTCTGAAATCAGCATTTTTTTTCTTTTAATTTTTTCCTGAAGTATTTCTATTTACAGTTTTCTCATGTCAAAAGAAATTGCATTACAAGTATGGAATTCTTCCAGAGTGAAACCGGAACAAACAAAAACAGCTATTACCACTTAGTTTGCCAGGTTAAAAAAAAATACCTGAGGTATAACAACTAAAATGCAGCACAATTTTATTTTTAAATCTGTGAAATTGGCATTACACCAATACACCTGTGTGAAAAATGCTGCCATTTAGAGAGGAAGAACATGATGGACTATCTGCACACATTTGTTCTCCTAAGAGGGGAAAAAACGTAGTGTGAATTTTTGAAACTGTGAAGCAAGGAATGAAATGGGTCCAGTATCCAATATAGTTCTACATTTTTAGAAATCCTCTTTAAAGAGTAACTAAGCACTTCCCAGAAAAGCCTTTACAATATATGCTTAAATGACAACTGGCCAAATTACAATTAGTTTTTCATTTTTAAAACTAAGCTGCTGTAATCTTCTCTCAAGTGTGACACTGATGGCACATTTTTGTGCCCTCTTCATACCAAGATGTGATGGGATCAGCTACCACCACACAACTGCAGCACAACCAAGAACAGGAGTTTTTGGAGAAGGAAAACAGGAGATATGGGGAGGAGGAAATATGAACGACTAAAAATGCTGCACTACTTATCATCCAGACTTTCCCCCTAGTACAAATGAAAATTACAGAGGCAAAGTGAAGAGAAAGCAAGGGAAAATAGCTTGGCCAACTCTGATGTAACATCTACTCCAACATCAGAAGACAGAGAGAGGCAGAGAGAGAAGAAATTAATTGATCTGCAAATCAAGCAGAATTAACTGCAGGGTTTTTGTTTTTCAAAAAGCTGCAATGTGAGATGACATAACTAGAGGCAGAATGAACTGGCTAGTGTCATTTATTTTGAGACAGACCAGTTATTCAACAAATACTTTGCCCATCTCTTCTTAAGGCAAACTTTTCCCTTGTGAGTCCTGCCTACTGTCTCCTTTTCAAGGAACTTTAACATCACACAGCCAAACACTGCCCTCAGTGTAACTTCTACAATCACTAAATTTAGCAAGTTTCTATAAGCACACCACAATATTCAAAAATATTAAAATAAAATAAAAGTAATTGACCACTCAGCCAAGATTGTGTATTGTCTGGATAATTACAGTAATCTTTCACTGATGTTGTGTGTAAACAGCAAAATATGCTTCTTGACACTGAGCTGACTGACACGATGTTGTCCTTCTCAATTGGCATCATCAACTCTAAAAAATTCAAAATTGTATGAAAGATTGCTGACTGACGTGATGTTGTCCTTCTCAATCGGCATCATCAACTCTAAAAAATTCAAAATTGTATGAAAGATTGCAGCATACACTTATTTTTCTTCAAGCTTTATAAAGTATAGAGAGCATTTCAGGACAGCAGGTTTATTTGCTCCCAACAGCAAATAACTTCAAATTCTGTCAGGTGAAAATACTTTTCTTAAGTTCTTTGGCAGATGTGATGGGGATTTCTACAGTTTAGTACATTTAAAACCTGAAACAGTTAAATCAAAAAGCTGTTATCAAACCACACCATCAAGATTTCACAGGCTTGCTACAACTGGTTCCAAAGCTCAAGCTATGTGTGGAATCACAAAATTTCATAAATTTCATCCATGATTCTTGTTCTGTTGCCTTAATATTTTAGTAAATATAATGAAATTAACTTCATCAATCGTTAGGACTGGGTACAGAAAGCAACAGTAAGAAAACTGAATTATCTTAAGCATCAAGAGTGGCTAAAATACTAGCAAGCAAAGAATATCCCACTTACTGAAAGTGTCTCAATAATCACAGTCCCCTGAGAATATATGTTTAGTATATTCTATGTCTAAAGGTGCTGAGGATATGCATGTGTTCTTCCTTGGAAGAATTATCTGCTATCCACAATGACCAATGATTATATATATTAAAAACATACATTTACTTGAGCCAAGACATCAACTGGAAACAGATCAGGATTCTAAACAGCAAAGATGTCTATGTTTAGTGCAGTCTTCAATCAAATAAAATTAAATAAAATTAAATGTATGATATTCATTTGCGTATTTCCTAATTACTTGTCCCAGCAACACCCTAATTAATACTAAATTTTAATTGTCCTTTGGAGCAACAACAGGGGCAACAACAATATTTTACCTACAGGTAAAATATTAAAACGTGAATTCCAAACACGGACCCTGTACTCACATCAGGAACCAGACATGACAGAACTGCCTCAATGAAATCTGAGAATTCACCACCTCTGAGAGAAAAAGGCAACAACTCATCTCCCTTGGGATCATTTTTTGACTCCACTTGGACCAGCAGGGAAGCAGGCTGGCTGCACTAAGCCACCATGGTGTTCTCCCCAGCTTGCCACGATGAAAACCAAGGGACCTGCTGGAGCTCACAGAGCCCTCTCCCTGCACGCCCACCATGCATTTAATATATGCAGATCTTGACCAAACATGAAATCAGGACATGGCCAATTAAACATGTTGTAACAGAACCCAAGAAATGGGTTTGTATCCCATTAATCAGAGACAGCCCAATAAAAAACAGCCCAACTCTTCCCAAGATCTAAGTGTCAGTGATGGTTATTCTTTAGTAATTCCTTTGCAACTAACCACCATCTGCCTCATGCATGTTATTCAGCAACTCTGACAAAGTGTTCTTATGTGTCTTCTTGGAACAGTTTAAAGATATGCATCAAACACCTTTCAGAGACTCAAATATATTTTGCTTAAGAAGGTCCTTCAATTGTTCTAGCAAATAGGCTCAGCTTTACTTTACATTATCAGATACCACCAATAGTAATTTGGACTGAATACTGAATTAACCAAATAAGGTAACACAGAACCGAGCAGCAGGAATGTATGTTTCCTCTTACTGTAGTAGTCCCTTATATTTAAGCAGAGTCTGCATAAATATCCAGGATTACGCTGTTTCACAATTTTACTTTTTCTCATACAGCACTCAATGCTTGATCTAGCACTCCATGAATAGGTAGAGAAGACAAAGTACTTCTTTTATTCATCATTGCTCACTACAGAAGGGAAGGCTGCATCACACCACAGTGGTACATACTGCTCCAATACCCTTCCAGGCCTTCAGGTAGCAACCTGGGCGATGAAATGAAGATTATACTTATTAAATTTGCAATGTGCTTACAGGCTTTCTGGTGGGAGGGTTGACAGGTTGATAGGAGGGGGCTGTAAGCACATTAGAGAACAAAATTAGAATATAAAATGAACTTGACAAATTGGAGAAGCAGCCTGGGGAAAAAAGGGAGATTTAGCTCAATGAAAACCAAGTGGAAGATTCTGTGCTTAGCCAAGAACAATTAACTGCTCAGATAATGGATAATAACAACTGCTGAGGTTGCAATTCTGCATAAAAACATAGCCCACAAGAATCCAAATATGACTTAACAATAGTTCGGGTTTTACAACAGAAAAAAATAAAAGGCAAAGACAGTACTGCAATTTAGGAGAAAAATTATGTACAAGTACTCTTGTTGGTCTACCAGCTCTGGTAGTGTTCCACTGGGCACTGAAATGAGATATATACACTTTGGAAATAATTGAAGGTAGAGAAACAAGAATTATCATAAAATACAATTCATGAGGATAGAGCTGTTTTGTTTAAAGAAAAGATTGCTGGGGAGAGACATGTTTTCAAATACTGGAGTTCATACTCATGCAACGCTGAGCAAGAAGTAATGGACTTTAAAGATATAGGTGTGGATAAGTGGCTCCAAGTTGAGACCAGCTGTCTTTCTAGTGATTCTATTGTTTCCATTTAATTACCTATTTAATATTACATTTAACAGGAAAGTCTTCAATACGTAAAGCTAATGAAGTGATAAAATGCAGATTCTTGCTTTCTAGGAAGGTTTGCAAGGGAGTTTCTGGATTGTTCCTTTTCCAGTTGAAGGTGAAGAATTTTAAAAGCCTGTTTATTCTGTGCACTCTCTTTACTGCAACTCTTAGAAGTCACCCCATCAGTTTTCAGGATTATTCTCACTGCTTCTTACATAATTTTCTTTCTTCCTGACATATTTAAATTGGGAAATAACCACCTGCTGAAATCAATACTGAAAACTAAGATAATGCTAACTATTTTTAGTAAGAATAATATCATCACACTCCTAGTCACCATCTCGAAATGTTCTGACTGCTAACAAAAAGAAAAAACACTCATGTTTCACAGCTAAAACCAAACTTCTATACATAAGTTTGCCTTTCAAGACAATGGATTCCACTTAATGGCCACATTCATCCACAGATTAAAAGCAACTGCTTCCACTTTCCAGACCATCTGACTCTCCAGAAATTTGTACCATGTTCTTATCATTCCCAAGCTGATACAAAATTACTTTCACATTTTTTACCCCTCCCCTAGAGTATCCTAAAATGTAGGGTTTGACTGCACTTGCACATTGAAGCTGTAGTACTTCTAACAACATCACAATATTTCAAATGTATTTGCACATCTATTTCCCACTGGCACAACTTACAAAGAAATTAAATCTAGAAAAAAATTAAATAAAGTGATGATGAGTTTTTCTTCATGTCAATAATCCACACTAAGACTGATGACAGTAGATTTTAAATTTAAGTTATGTAATCATTCCATATGGTGGCTGTCATAAATAAAAACTTGACTGAAACTACCCTGCGTGCAGGCAAGTAGGGAAATTTTAGATACTAAGTATTTCAGAAAAATTTATTGCAACAGTGAGGTTGTTTTGGCAGGTCTATCAGATCTACAGAACCTGAAGCTACTAGGTTTGCAGAAATTAAAGAGTGCATTTCTGTTGGATGTGTTCACACATGCAGGAAGTCTGTTTGCATCAGCAGGTAAAGCTAATGCAGAGAGCATATTCCAAAAATAATGCATTTCAGCTTCCATATTCTGCATAAAAAAGTAGTCTTGTGTTTTCGTCTAGTGAATCTGTCAAAAGAAGAATTTATATGAACATCCGTAAGAATAAGTTACCACATAATCATCCTTCATAATTCAATCACTTAACAAGCTTGAGAACACAAATGGTTAGTTGCCAAAATGCCATTCCTTTCCTTGCATCATCTTGGTTATTTGCAGCTGGAAAGGGTCAGCTCTGAGTTTACAAATGACAATAATATCAAATTTTCTTCTTGACATTTCAATATATATTAAACAAGTATTTAATAATTTCTATCTGCAGATATTAAGGTGAAATAGGGGCTCAGATCTGCATTAAGCCACTGTGATTTGATAAATCAGATTACCAAATACATTTTAATTGTCTTAACCTTTCTTTTACTACTTTTATGCACATTCAGAGAAACAAAGAATGGCTCATTTACCTGCTTCAGGCATTGCATAGCACCTGGCTGAACTGCAAAATTGTACTACAAGTCTGAGCCCTTCGTTTCATCAAGATTATTTCCCAAATCGGGTAGCAATCCAGCAACAGGGCATATCTAAATCAGACTGCAAATAAAAGGCAAGACTAAAGTCGTTAAGGCAAACCCAGCACTGTCCACATGCTGTGCACCTACAAGCCACAAGATGTTGTGTATGAGGCCTTTCAGATGAAGTGTGAATGCAAGTGAAGTGAGAAACACAATACTGTAAGTTATTACAGCACTGTATTACTCAGAGGTCCCAGCTGAGATAAAAGCACGGTAACATAAGCACTACACAAACAAGCAGAAGTAACTATCATGACTCAAACAGTTGACAAATTATGTAAATAATAAAAAAAAAACAGAGCGGGGAGAGAACAAAGTTGTACACGCTTTTCTCTACAAGTAAGAGAACCGAAAGGTTTAAAGGAGACAGATCGTGGGAACTCTGTGATACAAAGATGCTTCTTTTCAAAGCCATACCATACACATGGAGACAAAGTTTTCCCTTTAGCCTTGTTGTAAAATCTTACATAGATCTACAACTTACAAAAGTTATGTCAGTAGCCCAGTCATTACTTTTGGTATCAGTGTCTCTTTATCATAAGGAAAGCAAACAATCATTTAGATGGAAATGTGGCAAGATATCCAACAAAAAATTTGCCTTTAAAAAAAGCGAGATCCTGCATTTACAAATATTTCTAATATTCTGTGACTTTTCTAATAGTCACAGAATTAAAGTACTTCGCAATATATTTCTTCTTGGTTTGCTAGTTCCTGTTAATATGTCTGACCTGACTCTTCACCACCAAAAATATAGTTTGAACAATCACAGATGAGCATCTTTTTGTTATATTAACAGAAAAACATTGATGTTTTACAATTAAATAATTCCTCGTCTTTACCAGTAAAGTAACAAAATGCATTAATTTCAGCCCCTGAAGAAATGAAAGAGTGGACTATTTTAAGACCAAAGGTCAAAATATATTCAATTAACTTATCTGACTTGTGAATTATCAAAGCACATACAGGTATTATTAAAGATACATGCTTTCCAACTTGTTCTTATGAAAAACTAACTATGGCTTCCAAACCCTTTGAACAACTTCATGGTATTCCTCTCCCATTCAAATCAGTGCATACTTCTTCACTTTTGTCTAGAAATTGCTCTCTTATCAATGGATGGCCTCAATAAACAGTTTAGCAGTAATTGCTCTTTGTCAAGTGTTTGTAGGTGTTTGTATGAGTAAATTTACATTCTTTTTTTCACAGATTTTTTG
This sequence comes from Dicrurus megarhynchus, assembly GCA_013399195.1. Lineage (NCBI taxonomy): Eukaryota > Metazoa > Chordata > Aves > Passeriformes > Dicruridae > Dicrurus > Dicrurus megarhynchus. The sequence continues at coordinate 12,111 of VXAD01001659.1, read as the reverse complement.
ATCAAGCAGCATTTAACATAAAAATGGATTTGCTTTACTAGTGAAAACAGAGTAAGACACATCATAATTTGAAATACTGTAATGGTATCTGCCTTGCAAATTAGGAACCTTTGAGGTGCAAGAATTCTCTGTCAAAATTTAAACCAAATGTATTTTCAAAACAGAGTTTTGCAAAAACATCTTAGTGGTCCTTTGAAGAACACTGAAGTTTGTTGAAACCACAAAGCACACCTTAGTCTTCCCTTCGTCATTGCACAGAACACTTGAAATTATTTACATTATATGATTAAGGTTTCTCTTTTAAAAAAGTGGGGCATAAAAACCCACCAAACTTTAGTTAAGAATAAAGTTAAGAATAGAATGCAAATTGTTGATATTACACATTACATTTTGTCTCTTCTTTAATGGGAAAAAAAAACTCAATTCTTTAATGGTTTTACATTGCTGCTTCCCATTTCATACATCGGGTTTGAGAGACATTTCAAAGGTAGAGATTATTTTTTCAAGCTCACTCTCACAAAGCTCATTAAAGCAACTGCCAGGAAGAATAGCACCTGAATGGTACATAACAGATTCATCCATCATCCTTACTCCCCCTCATCTATCAACAGAAGGACACACCACAAGCCATAACTGCATGTATGAAAAACTCTCCTGCAACAGAAGTTAAATATGCACAGCTTGGAGACCCCGAAGTATTAGCATGGAGGAGATTTTATAAACAATCAACCTTATTAAGTACAAATAAGTATCTGATTACATGAGAAAGATCAAGCAACCAAAGTATCATCACTGAAATTCACCCACAAAAATATAGGTAAAAGGCACCTATGAGAGCTTAAACTGTAAAGGATGGAAGCCTGTACTTCAACTCAAATAGTACCACATGCAGAGTCCCATCCAGGGCCAATTCTCGAGGTTAGTCTCAGTTTATAGCATACCACCTGTTGGAGCACAACTCTCCCCTCCTACACAGCTCTGTACAGCATGTGACACTGGCAACAGACCACACTTTGTTACAGGAGGTCTAATGTCACTCTCGTACACTGTGTGGAGCACTTTGAGGAAAGCTAGGAACTTACATATGTAACTCCATATGCTCCAAAAGCAATCTAAGTACAACTGTGCACACTGAAACAGGCGTTTCAAGTTTCAGCAGAACAGCAGATTTATAACAAAACTTGTATTTTAGACACTGACTGGATTCAATTTTAGCCTGAAAGAAATGACCATATGCTGTTGAACTTTTCTGTTATGGCCAGCCATAGACTGTCTATCTCAACATCAAACCGATATTTTATGAGTATAGGAGAGTATTTCTGAAGAAAAATTAAAACACGCCTATAGCTTCAAGACTGTCTCTTAAGACACATTTTAAGTAGATAAGGGTGAAAATAATAACAATATACAAGTAACATATCACATTTGATTCCAAAATCTTAAGAGCTGTCCTTCTAAAAAAGCATATTATAATGGTTTCTAAAGATTAAAACACACTGCCATGCACTTAGCAAATTTTAGAAGCATGATACAAAGAACAATAAGCAACTTTTTTCTGCATATATCAAATGCTCTTCTGCAGTATTTAAAAGCCAGATACCAAAGCACTCTTCAAAATCCACACAACAAAATCTAAAAGCTGAATGCAACGTGAATATACTGGAGTATAATCAAACCAAAATTAATCCATTTTCTTAATCAAAACCTAGGAGAATAGCAAAATAGCATGAAGCAGTAGAAGCAAGGCTTTTGTAAATATCTAGCTTAGAAATCTGAGATATGTGAAAAACAGTTTTAAAAACAGGCTGTCATGATTTCTAACAGAATACTATCTCTGGTAAACTACACAACCGAGAAGCACTTTGTTTTCTAATTACAAAATGCTGATCAGGTCCATAACCCTGAATAGAGAGCTGCATAATGGACAACTGTAATCCAGCATGCTAATAATGAATGTAGCAGGAGTCAGCATTAGATCCAACACTTTCTGGGAGGAAAAGACCTGTATCCCCAGATCTGATATGAAAACAATGCCTAAACACATCATAATCAAATATTTTCATCTTCTATCACACCAATGCAAGTAGAATACCCCATCTGAAAAGATACTGAACTGCTCTAGACTGCACTACTCTCTCTAGATTAAGTTTTTACAGCACGACAATACCTATTTGACAATATCCACAGCCAGGTCTTCTTTTCATGTGCATTTCTGCAAGACTTGACATTTACAATACTTACGCATTGCAATAAGGTTTCTTTTCATATCCTTTGTAGTTATTCATGTTCAGAGCCATTTTGCAAACTTCACAGTGGAAACATCCTTTATGCCAGTACTGTAAATAAATGTAAAGTAGAATTACTTACGGTACTGATGTTTTGAAAGCAGTGTTAGGGAATGGTAAACGTAAAAACACAATTACATGTCAATATTTTGGCCATGCATTATAGGTCTCTTAACTAAATAAAAAATAATTACTTTCACATTAAACCAAAGGTGCTTCTGAAACACTCTCAGACACGTAAATTCTGTGCTAAGGTGAATGACAAGACCCCTGCATGCTGACCTTGCCATGATAATTTTAAAGATAACTGAAGCAGGAGTTTGACGTTTTCCTCGTTTTAAAAAAAAAAAAAACTACGCTGCTTGCTAAGAATGCAATACTACGCGAATGCAATCACTAACTAATATGACGGCTGGCTTTTTGGTACGCCGCACAGACACTAAATTTAGCACATAATACGGCATTTTCCTCCGGTGGCTTCTACCGCCTCGCCTTGCCTTTCCGGGGACGGTAATTTGGCGCATCTGTCACAACCTCACTGTTGTTATTTACGGAGCGACCGCGCTGGGCTATAACCGGTACCACCGGGGACACCCCCGCGGGACGGGGCTGCCGCCGCCCCCCTGCCCCGGCCACCGTCCCCGCCGAGGCGGCCATGGTGCCAGGAGCAGCCGAAGCCGCCCCAGCTCGGGGAGGCACCGACAACTACAGCCGGGAAGGGGCCGCCTACAACTTCATCCCTCAGGGAGCCGAGGGGGCGGCGGGGACCTGCCGCCGGCCCCGGGCACCGTCATTCCCGGGCGGGCACCGCAGGGCGCCCCGGCCGCTGCGGCCCCCGCTCTCCCCGCGCCAGCGCGGTGACACGGCGGCTGCCCCCGCC
>VXAD01001657.1:155417-241099 GCA_013399195.1 Dicrurus megarhynchus | reverse complement strand
TATAGCATCTATTTATCACAGGTGGCATCTCAGCTAAAATCTTATGTCCAGCTAGGAGCAAGGCACTGGCAGAAGGATGCAGCCAAACTGAAGGAGGTTTACAGGAGAGCAACATGGAAGTCAGAATGTCACTGAGGGGGACTTTTTACAAGGGCTAGTAGAGATAGGACAGAGGGAATGTCTTTAAACTGACATAGGGCAGGTTTAGATCAGATAAAAGGAAGAAAATCTTCACTGTGAGGGTGGTGAGGCCCTGGCACAGGCTGCCCAGAGAAGCTGTGGCTGCCCCATCCCTGGAGGTGCTCAAGACCAGGTTGGATGGGGCTTTGAGCACAGTGATCTAATAGAAGATGTCCCTGCCCAATGCAGGGGAGTTAGATGACCCTTAAGATTTCTTCCAATCCAAAACGTTCTATGATTCTGTGATTTGAAAAGCACAGATTGAGAAAAGCAGGTTTGGCTCTAGAACAGAAGGAAAGGAGTGAGTTAAATGCCAGCTACTGAAGGGAACATTTAAGGAGTGTTTAGCACCTGTACCCCTGAGCTGCTAGAGATAACAGTCATTACTGAGTGCTCAGCAGGTTGGATCTAGTATTTCATGCATATGCTGGATTGCAGGAATTTGTGTATATTTTGGCCTGAAAGTTAAAAAGATGACAGTCTTTTTGTTAAAGTCTCATAATGAATTAATCAAATTTACTGAAGTAACTGAAACTGAACCAGCTTCTTTAATGAGCTCCTTCTGAACAACCCAAGTGCTCCTATTTATTTAAGTCTTTTTAGATTTTCAGCTCTGAAATAAGAAAAAAGGCTGAACTCAATGCCAGTCTTCCACCATTTTAGGAAATGTATTTTTTTTCCTTGCGTGTGAGTTTGGTATCTGTTCTGTGCTTAAAATATTAGACTTCTGGAAGACATTGGTCGATTCTGATACAGTTTATTTACAGTCCTAGAAAAAGAGAGCCAAGGTCCCTGAGCTCAACCATAATAAATAATGATAGCTGGATAAATAAATATTTTTAGATAGTGAATGCCAAATACGATGCTAGTATAATTTCCTCAGTGGTGGGCTAACCAGCCTTTCTGCAGATGAAAAATCAAATAAATATCGGATAGGACTGAGTTTTGGGTGAAGAAATAAAATACCCTATCATTTCCAGAGGGGCTCCATAGAAAAAATATAGAAAGAAAAGCAGTAAAAAATTGTGGGTAAGATCTAATTTCAGATCAGTTAACACAATCAGGAAAAACAGGAAAGCTTTCATACATTGAAAGCATTTGCAAGTCTGAAAGTTTGTGTGGGGTTTTTTTGGGTTTTTTGTTTTTTTTTTTTATTTTAACTTAGGAAGGGAGTTATTTTTCTTTAAAACCTGCTTCTTAGTTCTATATTTACAGCATCATAGTTATGCCAGGAGTATGTCAGCATTGTCTGCTTCTTCTTGTTCAGTTATTTCTGAAATGAAATTGCTTGTTTTGTCAACACACAACTAGGAGGAGGTACAGATATCAAACTTTGGTTCTACATATTTCATTAGAAACAGTGCAAAAGCTGAAATGGCTTTTTGGAAAATGTGTGTCTATCAGGGCAATTCTGAGCATAACAGAGTATCTGGAATTGTAGGATTCTCCTTGTCATAAAGGTATTGTGCTTTGTATATTAAAATGCTGCATTGAGAAAGTAGGCAAGGTGAAGCAAAATTTAGAGCACTATCACATGGCCAGAAAAAGAGTTCTGCAGACAAAAGTAAAATCACTTGTATCACCTATCATGACAGCTCTTATCAAAACAACTGACGGATGTTATGGCTGCCAGCTTCCACAGAGGGACTGAGGGCTGGTGAGGATTACAAACTTCATGTTTTTCCCTGAAAATCTTTTAGCTCCATCTCCATTGATATTCTTGAGCACAACTCAAATCACTTTGAATTCCACCAGTTGTATAACCATAGTCCATGCATGTCCTCTGGGTCTCATCACTGTTGCACTTTATGAAGGTATTTTTGTTTGAGAAGCCAGAAGCACAACATTGGTGATAGACCTAGGATGCCATTTTACCTCTACTGACAAGAGGGGGGAAAAAAAGCCCTCATTTAGGTTTTGAATTGCCTTTACTGATTTTTTTCTTTTTTTTTTTTTTTAATTTGTTTTTGTTCCCAGTTCTGCAGTATTTTTGTTTACACAAATGAGATTCACAGAACCAAGGCTGTGCAGGATTCAGTTCTTAAGCTGCAAGTACTTTGAGGGGAGGAGCTGCAGTAACCTTTGTGCATTGTGTGTTGTTGTGTACAAACCAGAGTAATGAGAGAAAATTTTTCTCCTTCAAAAGGATAAATCCTTTCATCAGAAATTAATTAGTTTATTGGCATTACCAGAAGTTTGCATTTCTCTTCTCACCAAAAATTTCTTTAAACATGGTTCTTTCTATGACACAAACAAAGCCAACAAAGGAGGAAGAGAAGATAAAAATAAATTCATCAACCAGGAAGGCTTAGGGTTACCCTGCATCCCTCTGAGACCAAGGGAGTGGCTTCTGTCAGTGCTTTCAGGCACAGGATAAAACTTTCACTCAGCATCAGCACCTCCGCAGCAGAAAGGGAGATAGTTTTAAAATGATTCAATAATGGTGCCTTGAAGTCCCTACTGACTGGTGGGTTTAAGGCCCACTGCTTTTCTCAGCAAAGCATTTCAGGTTGCTGAGCATGAACAAATTGCTTTAGTGCTGGGTGAGACTGGGGTCTTTGAATAGACCAAAATCTGAAGACAGGTCCTCTGTTGCTGGCCTTCATCAATATGATAGTGGACGATTTTTAATTCAGTCAGATATTTCTGGTTCTGCTGGAGAGTTTCTAGAGAGTGATACAAAGGCAGGGATTATATCTGTCTTTGCTTTGACCCTCATTGCAGTTCTAACTCATCTTCCATGCACACAGTTTATTTATCACACTTGTGTCCTTTGTCTCTCTGGTGTCTCAGTTTCAAAATTTCTCATTCCCAAAGGCCAGTGTCTGTGAGACAGGGAAGTATGTGTCTGGCTCTTTGTACTCCATGGATGGAATAGATTAAGGCCCTGATGCATCAAAAAAAATTGTGTTTCAGAGGCCACTGGTTGCTCTTGCTACAGCTTTTCTCTTCCCTGTTGCTTCTGTGGGACATCTATCTGAGAATAGCTTGAGTCTATCAGACTCACAGTATTATCCCTATTTCATAAGTTGTCAAGCAGGAAAAAAAGAACGTTTGAAATTATTTATTAAGTGCCGGCAGGTACATGAAAATGGTGAACTACACGGAAGATCAGAAGCAAGCAGCTGACTGCTCTCTGAGAGAGGCTGACAGCAGTGATGAAAAGTTTAAGTTATCTCTGAAATTACTCAGTCACTAGCTGATGGAAAACTTTCTTGTCAGTGTCCTTGGTAATCCTAGCCCTTCACTAATGACAGCTGGATTTGCTGGTTTCCCATCCCTTTCTCTGTCACAGCTGATGGCCTCATTACTGCCTCACTCAGCAGTGGCTGCTGATGTAGCAGCGACAGCACGTAGGTGTGAGGGGACCAGCCTCCAGCTGCTTCCTACAAATCCACAAGTGCTGCTTATCAGGCCTGTCTCACCCTGGCTCTGCTCAATTCCTCTAATTCTGCCAGTTCTGTCAAATGGCAGGGAATGAGCAAATGGTTCAGTAAAGACATGTGCATTGCACTTCAGTGTCCTGCGGGAGTATTGTCTGAGTGAGTGTCCTTGTTTTCCTTTCAGCAAACCCCTGTGAGCTCCACTGTCGCCCAGTAGATGGCCATTTTTCAGAGAAGATGCTTGATGCAGTCACTGATGGTACTCCTTGCTTCGAAGGAAAGCACAGCCGAGATATCTGTATTAATGGCATGTGTAAGGTATTGGGTATGTTTGCATGTTTCTTTCTCTACAATTTAATTTTAAAACGTTATGAGAAAATGCTTAACCTTTTTTTTTTTTGGTAGTATCAAGGCTAAGTACTCTATTTTATCCCATTTTTATAGCAAGTTCATAGCAAAAGCTTTCCAAGTAGACATAAGAGTAATTTCCACCCTTTTTAATGAGTCTGTTTGACTGCTGATTACTTTTGATGCCTCTTAAGTCCTCTGGGTTTTTCCCATTATTTTAAAACATCAGCTTAAGAAAATCTGTTTCTGATGAGATGTTTTCACAAAGGACTGTAGCTTTAGGGTTGTAATTGGTGTCACCACTGTCTGTGGGGTTTTTTATGAAAACGCAGTTCAACAATACACATGTATCAGTTCTGAGCTGTCTTTTAATAGGATCAGACTTTGCAGTTGAGGGCAGTAAAAATTATTTTAGTTTAAAACATTGAATTGAATAACGTACAATGAGATAATGGGCAAACACAGTGTATATGGCTCAATAATGTTCTGTGTATTGAAGAGTAATTATCATGGTCTCTGCATATTCTGTGTGTTGGTAGCAGGTTTCCAGGATGATGTGTGTGTCTTTATGGCATTTGAAGGAGTGTTCTGTAAATTCTGTGACCTCCACAGTCCTAGCATTGCTTTTAGTCAATTTCTTATAAATAAAACTAACACTTTCCTTGTAGGGTATATATTTACATCTGTGGTTTATTTCTTCAAATTGAGGGTTTGCGTCCTGTACCCCCTTGAAGCCTGATAGCTTTTTTTGCTTTTAGCATCTTTGGAAACAAGGACTTGGTGACTTGTGGAAACTACATTATCTTATTCAGTATAGGGGTTGTATGTCCCAAGCCATTTAATCATATAAAAATGCAACTAGAAGGGATTTCAAGAAGTTGTCTGTTTCTTCCCTTTACAAATTATATTCCTTTTTTGTCATTTTTCATATTATTTTCTTAAAGACTTCGGTGATGGAAAGTTCACATTTTTAACAGGTGATAGGCACACCCTCTTTTTAAACTTTTTATTTTAGTAGAATGACAGTGCCTCAGAGAACAGTAATAAAAGATGTGTTTTAAGCTTTCCTTGCAAGACTTGCATTTATGAAAGGGAGTTACCGAGACCCTGCTCAAGTTCCCAGTGAAGAGATCCTGCTTAACTTTGCTGAGAGCCAGGATGGGCCTTTGAGCTATGATGGTGGAGGACCTGACTTGGCTTTGAACAGTTCAAACCAGAAGAAATCATATTTTTAGCACATTGAAACATATAGTAGATGTTGCATACCATAGCAGTACTTTTGACCTCCACTTAGAAGAAACCAATTACTAAACTCAGGCTATCCTTGTGAAATGTTCATTTTCTGATTTCCAGACCAGCTGGACTGCGATCACTCTGATTAATTTTAGTTTCCATATGCTTACTGTATTGAAACCTTGCCTGTGACAGTTCAGATTTATACCTATTTTAGAGATAGCAAAACTCAATTAATCCGAATTGAGACATCAGAGGTGAAAGGGAAGCTAGTCTAATTTCAGTTTGTAGAGCCCAGATAAACTTCAGCATTAACAGTTCTGTGGACCCAGAGCATTGCTGAGAAACTCCCTCCAAGGTGCTGGTTTTGTCAGTGTTTCACATGGTGGCTGCTGCTTCACATCTCCTGACAAACAGATTCAGTTGGAGTCAGGATCACGGAATGAACAGTATAGCCATGCAAAGTGAGACCAAATGATGAATAGGTAACCCTAATAGCTCACAGTATTGAAAGATAACATGCTTTTAGCTGAAACAGGTACCCAGAATAACACCTGAAGAGACGCTTTTTCATATATCTTCATCTAACTCATTAGTATTTGAGTCCAGCTAGCTAAACACAATAGGTACATTACAGGTCATAGAGAATAAATCTGGAAATGTGTTTAATATAATTAGTCTGGTCCATCATTCTTGTAGTTTGATTGCAACGTGTTGCTAATGACATGGAAAAGGCATTCACAAATGTTAGTCTATTAAAGCACTGTTTTGGTTTTCAGAACTGTATCTCACAAGAGCACTTCACATTTGTCCTGAGTACTAAAATAACACTTCACTTTGGTCTGAAATTGAGAAAAAAATTAAATTAGTAAGATATTAGATCCACTGTCTATATTGCTCACATGTGATTGGTGTATAGAGTAGCTATTTTTTATCAAGTGAGTTCAGAGTTTTCTTACTGAGTATGTCAAAACAAGATAGATAGATTCAATAAAGACCTTCATCTTCTAAATTCATCTGATTTCAATCTGATTTTGCAGTTTGTCATGAATTTGTTTAGCGCAATCAGAGAAATTGGTCTTACTTTGATGGCTAACTGTGGTTTGAGATGCTTCATTTTAGCTACCTGAGGTATACTGGGTGCTTTCCTAGCTGGCCTGACAAAGCCACGATGCGCATCTTCAAGTGAGGAGTAAGTACAAGACAGACTGCTGCTTCACTTGATCCTTTTAATTTATCCAATATCTCCTACTTTTTTAGCAGTGCTGCCTATGCCTCAGTGCTGAAGGAAGACTTACAGTGAGGTGTTGTTAGCGTGGTATTCCTTTAGAACTTGTCAATTCAAAGACCAGCTAAAATTGTTAACTCATTTGAAGGCCTGGCTTATAAAATAGCTGTGTCCTCTCTCAAAGGTGACCTTACACAGAAGAAGAGTTCTGTCTGGAGATCTGACAAGATCTGTCAGTAACTTAATCTCAAATCATCAAGATGTACTATGACTAGTTTGTTTTCTAACTCAGCACTCATTTTTCAATTGTCACTTTCCCCCTCTTATTTAGAAAATCTTTAAAGCACATAGCCTGTCTTCCTGTGCTTAAATTATACATCACAAATGCACTCTTAATTGTTATTAGGTGAGTCAGTTGTTTCCCCCGTGTTAATGAGTGAAGATACTGCCAACAGAGTGTGTTTAGCACTGATACATACATAACGTAAATTTTTGATTAAGTACAAGCCATCACATCATCTAAAAGTGAAGCCTTACATGTTCTTTGCACTGGAATGTGCAGATGCTGAGGGTGGAGGATCTGGCATCTCTGATGTTTCTAGCAGCCTTTCGTTTCCTGTACAGAATTTTGATAGGCTTAACCGACCTTCAGTCATGCAAATCTGTGGCCTGCTCTCTGTGGTAATTCACAGTTGTTATGTTGACAGACTAACATTGTACCAGAGAATTACACAGCTGTGTAGTTCTAGGGAGGGAACCATTTTCTTCCCTTGCTGAAAAGCAGATTACACAACTTGGATTTTTATGTAGTCGTTTTACTGCTTCTCACTATGGTTCAGCTTCCTCCTCCCACTGCTGGTGCACTGATTCAGACCCATACAGACAAATTACAAGATATATTACTGACATCAGCACACATTTCTCTCCATTCAAGGCAATGTCATGGCCAACAAGAAGTGAACGTGATTTCTTTATTTGAAGACTTGGTGGGGGAGACAAAAGAAAGGAAGACGTTATAGTTCTATGTAGCATTCACATAATGGATATTCAGGCACTACCTCCAGGCCGAACCCTTCAGTGACAGCAAGAACTTTTTGTATCTGCCCCCCACTGCCAATCTGACAGAACAGCCTTTCCCTCTGGAAATGGAAAAAGGTCAATATCTCTGGCTGTTCTCCCTTTGGGCACTGAGCAGCAGGAAATAAATTGTTTCTCCTTCCTTTAATGCAGCCAAGCAGTTCACGTCATTACATCTGCCTCTGCAGTGTGTGCTGTGACCAGAAACAAAGCTGCTCTCAGGTGTGTCAGAAAAAGGCTCTTGGTGAGTGGGGCAATGGCAAAGGGCTGCAGGGAGGGATGCTGACTTGTGTTGCCCGTGCCGTGGCACACAGTGGTTCCTATAACACAGCATGGTTCCCTGGCAGAGAGTGCACAAGGACGTATCTGTGTAAAAAAATCAGAGCCTAATTGCTGCTGATATTCTTTCCTGTTTTATAACCTGCATTAGTCTCCAGATCCTCTTTAACAGCTGTTTGTCAGAAATTCATCATAGAGTCATAGCATGGTTCAGGTTGGAATGGACCTTAAACATCATCTAGTTCTGGACTGCAAGTGCACAATGATGGGTCATGTTGACCTTCTGGAGAGTTTGAGGCATGTTTGGAAAATACAGCTAGTGCATCCATAAGAATAATGAGGAAAGCAAGTAGAAAGAGGGATGAAGCATCTTGAAATTATTTTAATGGATAACAAAAATAATATGCTATTCACTGGAGTGATAAAGGAAAACATGGTCTGGAAAATTAAAGTTCATGGAAATGTATTTAGAGTAAATGAATGCTGTTTATTCTGACACATGAGAATATTGTTTTGTGATGGTTTTTAATGGCTTTGTAAGATGAGGCCCTGCTGTTAGATATGAAGGTCATGACAGCACCAGCAACACCCCAGAGCTGGGGAATAAAACAAAGGCTTTATTTACTGTAGCACAGTAAATTGTCTGCCTCATTCTTGGGTATTCCAGAACCCCAAGAATTCTTAGGAATACTGCATGTATAGGTAAGGCTGATGTCTGATCAGATACAATATGTTTCAAGTATCAGAAGAACACTGAAATACAAACTTCTGCTGTTATGATTGGAAAGGACAAAGGGATTCCCTTCATATCACAGCAATGTCATATTTTGATGCCACAGACCTGTTGCTAAAGGAAATGTGTGGTCAAGTGGGAGAGATCTGAGCTGATTGTGACTGAGCTGATGGAGTACAGCCCATGCAGAAGCACTGATTGGCACCCTGAAGGCAGGGAAGTGATGATACTGTGGTGCTTCCACCTCAGTTAGAGCCAGGGCTTCAGCAGTTCGGAACTAATTAGTTAAACCTTTGAGGGTTTTCACACTTAGCAGTACATGGAAGGGAAATATGCTCAGTGATATTCATTTCTAAGTATCTGACTGACAGTGTGAACTAGATAAATTAATTCTGTCTGCAGCCTCTGAAACAAGAATGCACAACAAATATAGATGGACAGAAACCTTTTCAAAAACATGAATTTTCTACCAGAAAATGCTAATCTGGCAAAAATTATACTATTTGAAGACAAGTAAATTTTTAGAGAAGTTCAAAAGAGAAGCTCCCAGCAGTCATTAATTATATTTTCTATTAGCAAAGCATGAAGCACAAGGGTTCCTTCTTCAGACTTCTCCCACCTTTCTATTCAAGTGTATGTGTGCATAGTATAGAAAATAAACTTCAACTTCCATGACTCTCCAGATTATCTGATTATTTCTCTGGCCTACTAATAAACCAGATAACTATGACTTCACTGTTTGCAGATGATTAACAGATGTACTAATAGTGCAGTAGATGTATTGCAGAATGCAGTTGAGAAAACAGCAACACTCCAGCCTCTTTAAATTATTAGGAAGTGTTAAACTCCAGTGCATCTGTAGATAACTGGTGAAGAGACAGATCTGGACTCCTGGCAAGATAAAGAAACATCCTGTTCATGTAGCAGTGGCATCTGTGTACTCTGAATAGTTGATTAAATCCCTCCTTGGTCAAATAGCTGCATACCTGGAGGCAAAACGTTACTCACCTTCCTAACGTGTCCTTATCACTGTAACATTCTCTACTGCTCATAAGTGTGGTCCTTGGAGCCAGGATCTGTCTGTGCAAGACATTACTTTTCATTTTTTGAAAGTGGCCTTCCCTGAAAGGAGGGGGAGGCTAAGGCTGCTGCAGAACCTTTTGACATGGCTGTGACTTTTCAGAGCTGGTATGAAAGGTGCTAGGTGTGTATTGGCATTAAGTGATGGATGAGTCTTTTTTTTTTTAATCTTCTTTAAAGTGATGCAGTTTGGCACCATGTGTAGCTTGAGGCCTTTCCTTGCTTCTGTTTTTCATGGTTTCTCTAATTGTTCATTAAATCCCTGACACTTAGACAAAAAGTGTTTCTTAAGCTGAAAATGATAGAAAAATACTAGAGAATGCAGGAGCCTGTGTACCTAGGTTAGTCTAATAGATGGGTTTTCCTGTCAGAAGCTTGCAGATTACAGTAGCTGATGTATTGAAGGTAAAGTAAGATCAACATCAAAAGAGGAAATACCCAGATTTTCACACATCAAGAGGGTGTTAGAGAAGTTGGCAGGTATAGCACCTGAAAGCTTATTTTGAGAAAAATCATCTGAGAAAACCTTTACATACTACCAAACTTCTGGCTATTCATCTACATCACAGACCTCCAGGTATGTTAGATACTATTAACAACAACCTCTGAGTGTTGGACATTAGGTTGTGTTCTGCAACCTTGCTTGTTTTTGAAGAGAGGCAGAAAAGAAATCCCAAAACCAAATGAAAGTTTTGTTGAAATTTAAAGATGTTAGAGCACAGAATTTTTAGGTTGGGCAAGGATGAAGTTTTTTCCTGACTCAGTATGAATAAACTTTTCTCTCACTTTCTCTCTGTAGCAAGCATGAACTGGAAAAATCAGTCTTTACTAGAACTTGACCCACTTTGTCTTGACCCATGCTCCTATGCTGGCAAGCTGAAGAGCCATTGATATAAAATTTGATGCCTGGTGAAGAGTTTTTCTTTGCTAGGGGGATTTGACTGTAGTAGAGGTTCTGTGCTCTCAGATGGCCACAAAAAGCTGGCAGAGATTTCAGTTCTGTTACTGCATTGTGTTCTTGGGAACCTGTGGATGGCTCTGTGATGTAAGAAAGCAGACACAAATCCTGGATGTCAGGGCTGATCCCAGATAATGAGGCCATTTGGGTGGCACATTTCCACCTCAAGTGACTGGTCACTAATGTATGTTTTGTGACATGGTGATGGTTATTGCTTGTTAGTTTGTTTTTTCACCTTGGTGTAATACACTGTACAGGAGCTACACTACTTCCCTTCTTAGAAGTGCAAGAATTTGTTGTGGACCCACATTTACTCTGACACTGTTTTCCCTTCTAGGCTGTTGGCTGTGATTACGAGATAAATTCCAATGCAACGGAAGACCAGTGTGGAGTTTGCCTGGGAGACGGCTCTGCTTGTCGTACAGTGAAGATGATGTTTAATCAAAGTGAAGGATTTGGTAATACGGGTTCTTCTTTTAAATTCTTCCGTTGATGAAGTCGTTTCTCTATGTAAAAATGATTAAAGTGCTTCTCATTGAAAACTGACTGATCATCTGCGTGGGAAGTTGTAAACAGGTGTTTCAGTGAATCATGCTTCTGCCAGAAAAAAATGCTTGCTCTCTGCTTTTTAAGTACACCTTGTCTTATAAAAATTGTCAGAGACCCAACAGGTCCTGTGCAAGTTATGCAGTTAACAATAAAATCCGAAATAGCAAGTGCATTTACAAAGTGAATGTAATTTGCCATCTTGAAAAATCTGGACCTAATCTCTGTAAAGTGGAAAGCACCAAGAAAGTGCTGGAGTGAGTGGCTTGAGGATTCATTTCTAAGCGTCATAAAGAGGAGAAGAGTCCCTGCAGGACTGAAGTGGTCTGAATAAGCACTTGGAGGACTGAGCCTGTCTTCTCTGATGGTAGCAAGATATTCAGGCTTTAAGTTGACTTGTGTGGCATGAACAGGAGCTAGAGAGTCTGGAAGCAGGAGTGGGAGACTAAAACTGAGTAAGAAATATGGCGGTGAGCTGGAGGTGAAGAGACAGCCAGGATGAACAGCTTTCAGTGGAAAACCAGGACAGGAGGGGGAGAGGTGAGAAGATGAGGCACTGGAGAGTATGCTTGGAGTAAGGTCTGCAGCTAAAGATAGAGGCTGATGCAGAGGTGAGAAGTCTCAAGATCAGTAACTGGTACCACTGTAGTGAGGAGGGGGAAAGTGCAGTGAGTGCCTTTGGCTGACTTCTGGATTTGTGGGGTTTTTCAAATAAAATAATTCTGCCTTGCACAAGTATGATTTGTGCTACTAACTTAGGGCTAGTGTGACCAGATATTCCAAAGTTTGGGGTAAAAGCTTCTTTAATATTTCAGGGGTTTTTTCTGTATTTGAGTTTGCTTTCCTCCTCTGTGTTCCAAAGGTGAACTGTGAAGACAACTGCAGTCCTGCAGCAGTGCAGGTTTCATATGTATGTGAGACTTACAAAGGAAAATCTGGGGCTTCCTCTCTTCAAATACTACAGTAATCCTTCAGCCTCTAATCTTTTGCTTCTGCAAATCTAAAATTCACTTTGCCTTTGACTGTGTGTGAGCTTTCCAAGGCTAAAGGTGTGAACTTTATTTTTGAGTAACAATTTTACATAAAAAGTCCAGTATTGTAACTTATGGGAGGATAAGTGTCTTGTCTTTTATTTAAATTCATTTTGTGTTTTATATTTACTTAGTTTTTCCTTGCCACAAGATTCAGTCAGCCTTACTGACAGATACTGCTGAGGGATACTGAGTGTTAAGTAAAATTATTTCAATGTTTTCTTTAGATTCATTAAAAATGTATTGATTTTGGAGATTCTCTCCCTTCTATAGACATTGACTCCATTGCAGACAAAAAAAGGAAAGATGTCAGGAAAGGCAGAGGTTGGTGGTCTCTTTGTGACAATGTGTGGATTTCACTGATGTGCACAGGTGTTCAACTGGGAATAGGAAAAAGGCTTTGTTCAGACTATCTGTCTTCATTTTGTGTCTGACAGATGTGTTGTCAGTGTTTTGTCAGATGTTATAGCAGAGTGGCTGCTGAACACTTTACGTAAACATAAAAACTTCAGGCTCAGGATGTAAATTCAGCATAGGTAACAAAACTGTATCAAAGCATGCTGCCAGACACTGGCAAAGAAGATTTGAAAAGTTTTTCTATGTTCAATGTCATAGAAAAAATACAAAGCCAAAGCTAATATATTCTGATTTAAATCTTTGTTCAGAACCTTAGTCCAGCAGGGCCCTTCTTGGTCAAGTGCTGCAGCAGTGTGTATTCTCTGTGCAAGCTGACTCAGTTGCCATGTCTAACTAACGAAATGCTAGGAAAGAGTTTTAATAATTCAGCCTTTCACTGCAGGGCAGGGTGATCAATTTTACCTGAAGAAGAAGTCTTCATAGAAGTCTTAGAACTCTTACTGCTTCATGGTCAGAAAGAAAAGTTTTGAAATCTGTATTATTACCTGCATTTCCTTTGAAATTCTTTGTTTTTCTCATGGATGCAAAATGCGAATAGCGATTCAGGGGCATCCATCAGAGCCACAGAAATGGCAGCATCAAATTTGTAACGGCTTCCCTTGGAGTTTCATGGTGGAAAACAAACCAGAGGTCTAATGGCGTCACGTTGTCTCAGCTGTTGATACTAATATTACCCCCCCCTTGTTTTCAGGGGGTTTGTTTGAAAATCATTGAAGTTGCTTCAGCTGAACTTTGGTGGCAAGAAAGGTTGCTGCGTGAGCAGTGCATGGAAAAGCAAGAAGGTCAAGCCTGGGCAAGGAAGTCATGGTAGTGTCTGGAGCCTGGCACAGAGGAAAGTTGTGCCTCAGGAATGTATATTTTTAAGAGAGGCTTGCAGATAAAACAGGCTGGAGAGTAGGAAAGTGAGCTGTTGTGATAAGGACAAATAGTCAGATCTGATCATTGTTTGATCTGCAATGCTGTGCTAATAGCCTGAGTAAAATTACTCTTTTTTCACAGAAGTGGGAAAAGAGAAACAAGTTCTTTAGTCCTTGTAGAGCTGTGCGTACAACAAGGGTTTAATGAATTTAATTTATTCACGTCTGTGTTGGGACCATATGGATTTAATTTTAATTTAAAAGGGAAGGATTAATAGCATCTGAGAGTTGCCAATTCACAGGTGTGCAGAAGCACCCACAATAGGGTTGCTCCAGGATTTAATGAGCCCAGTATGTAGGTAAGACAGCTGACATTTTGAGTGTTATTGTATCTTGGATCTCTAAATCCTTATCAAATGAAACCACATAACCAGGAACAATTGCATAAACACCACACACAGAATTTTTAAACAAAAATGTATTATATTGAGGGACAAACTCAAAAGCTTGCTGCTGATTAGCTTTCATTTCAAAATCAGATGTTTATTGGGAATCAGCAAGAGGCTCTGGGAAATCAGGAGGTAATTTAGCTGGTGAGGAGGGCCAGGGAGAAGGCAGTGTGATACACTGAACAAATGGTAAAACCCCTTTCCAGACAGTTGCAATACATTTAAAATAAGGTTTATGAGCAGCAGCAGGTGATTCAGACAAAAATAACTATGCAAAATCTTGAAAGGATATATAGATTTTTGTGTTGCAACAGAACAAAAATTGTTTTATTGTTCTTATGCTTCGTGTTTTGAACAAATGTTATTCTAATTACACCAGGAAAAAACCCCAACCCAACCCTACTGTATAAGCATCGCAAAGCCAAGCTGTCAGGATATGACATAATTAAGATTTTCCATGCTGTGTTAATTTGTCCTGGTTGTAAGTATGCCTTCTAATCAAGCCTTTAGTTACATAATCACACGCTGTGTTCATAACATGTCTTCTCTGCACTGAATGAATGGAGCATTTGGGAGAATCATTAGACTTGGTTACTTACAATAGACCTAGACCACCGATTTCCTGAATAATAGAAGTCATTCAGTGAGCTTCCAGATTTTGTTACTTCATTCATTTAGAAAAAACTGAAATGTTTGAATTTCCACCGTCAGTCTAGGAGACTTGTGAAAGGTAACATTCAGAAAACACTCCTTCTTAAACATCAATCACTGGTAACCCATATATATAATTACATATTATCAGTGTAATTAGGAAGGACCTGAAGCAGACAGATTCTATTTTGTACCCTAAGCAGCATATGACATTTTAACCAATATTTATTACACCACAAAGGAGCTGCCGAGAAAATTCAGATGTTAAAGACTCTCGGGCACTTATTTACAACAGCAGGTAAATAGTTCTGGTAGGTGAAGAACATTGGTACTGAAGATTGCTTAGCATGCCCAGTGTGGTTTATCTCACTCACGTGAGTGAGTAATCAAAGGTGATAAGCTCATTTCACAAGAAAGGTGAACAGGATGTGTGTCTCAGAATTTAATTCATGACCTCAGTAGCGTGTGATGAGAACTGGGGAACTTATGTTCCAGTCTTGAAATAAACCAGCACAAAATGCAGCTCACACTCCCAGTGCACCTGCTTGTAGAAATGTCATCTATCTAATTTCTAGAGCTCAGCTAGGGGCAATAACAAGAAAGCTACCTGAGTTTATGTTCAAGGATCTATGTGAACTTCCTGTTTTTACAATCCAGTGGCAACAACAACAGCAGTTTCCTGTAAGGTGAGAAGTACAGAGCCTGATGTCACATATTGCCTGTTATGTGAACAAAATTCCATAATAGATGCTCTAGGCTCATTCTTAACACACAGACCATACATGTCTTAACAGATGAAGAGCTCTTGAACTTTGTTATGAAAATCAGTAGTTTACAAAAATGTGTTCAATTTATAGTAGTAATTTGAGGCATTTGAATAACATTTGTTTATTTTGTTGTAAGGCAAGCAGTCACAGAGAAGTTAAATGCCTTAAGAGAAGGTACATGGAATTCTGTGCATACCTGTACATTGGGTAACGATGAAAACGTTCTTTGCAAATCAAAAAAACCTTTCCCACAACAGACTGTTAACTTGCTGGAACTCCCTGGCATTTCTCCAGATTGCAGCATGCCAGAGCCCTTGGATATGGTTATAGGAATGTTGATTCTCATCTGTGCAGTGGATTTCCCCTGGTACAGTAGCTCTGAAAGTTATTTACCTCCACATCCCTTTTCAATGCCTAAACACTGGCATTGCCTAAACACTATTCTCCAGCTAGAAACACTAGAAACCCTGACTTGGAAAGTCACACTATTAACAAACTGAAATACAAGCTCTGTGATAGCACATTTGTATATATTTTCAAGCAAAGCTGATGTTTTATTCATCTTGAAAATAAGTAGAATGCAGTGACATTTCTGTTGTTCACCTCCATGAATTTTTCTTGTCTCTTAGGATATGTTGATATTGGATTAATTCCAAAAGGTGCGAGGGGAATCAAAGTCATGGAAGTTGCAGAATCAGGAAATTTCCTTGCTGTGCGAAGCAAAGACCCAGAAAAGTACTACCTGAATGGAGGCTTCATCATCCAGTGGAATGGCGAATACAAAGTGGCAGGCACAATATTTCAGTATGACAGAACAGGAGATCTAGAAAATCTGACTGCTCCAGGACCCACCAATGAATCAATATGGATTCAGGTAAACAGGAGATCACGAGCAGAACCTGCTCATTTGGATGGCAGCAGAATGTGCTGGGGTTCTGAAACTGAGGCTGGGAAAATACATAGTGTTGGTATATAAACCACTATTAATGTGCTGTCTTGAAAGAAAGAGTTGAGCTGTTTTGGAGAGAATTAAGCACCTTGCTTGAGGGTTGTTCATCCTGCCTAAAAATACATCTTGTATCATACTCTGATATTTTTTAAAGGCTGCCACTAGGACAGGGATCCTGTCACCTGTAGTTGGTCAGTCCTCTGCCCAAACTTTCTTGTCTCTTATACCAAATTTGACCAACACATGGCTGTGATGTGAACCAGATCCAGATTAAAAAAAGTTGTCACAAAAAGGGAGCTGATGTTAGGCTGTGAACAGTAAGAGCTAGGGAAGGCTGACAGCAGCAACAGCTTGCATGGAGCAAGAAAAGCATACAGCATTACATAGACGGATTAATAGCTTATGGTAAGTGAAACTGATCCATTTAACATCCACAGAGGCTGCTTTCTTTTGTTTCTTTATGGATTCTAGCTTAAACCAGCTTCTGTCAGTTCTGAAAAAATAATTTGAAATTGGCCCTTTGGTCTTTGAAATTATCTCTCATGGCTTGTTTGCCTGTAAATCCACCATGCAATTAAAAGAAGTATTAGGGCTGTGATGGGAGGCTGCTTTCACACTTTGAATATCTCGTGAGAAGACAAAACTAATGAGGGCTCAGTCTTCACTTTTAGTACAATTGGTAGGAAAAGTTCATGGCTGAAGTCTTTTATCCCTTGATGATGTTTACTTTCTTCCTCTGAGGTGAATTTCTTGAGTGCCTCTTCTCGGTTGGAATTTTTCTTCTTAATTCAGAAACACTGAAAAATTATACCAAAGCAGTGTCTGAATAGCATCTGTAATTTTCTGACTTAATGGTTGTTTTCTAACAGCTATTTCAGAAAGTAGGAAACTATAATTTATAATGGGGATAGGCAATAGCTCTTAATCAGCAGCACAGGGATGCTTTGGCTGGACTTTGGATTATGTTTTCTTATAGTCAATAGGATACCAATTATGGTGACCCATGTATTCCCCTCTGTGTTTGCAGAAGTGCATGGTAAACAACTGTGTCTTTGAAAGATTCATGTATGCCACTGTCAACACAGAAGTGGAAATTTTGCAGGTCTGCTTCTCTGAACTGGTGGAAGACTCCAAAATGAGCAGCTTTAATTCTTCCAGTTTCACACTTTGAAAGCTTTTGGCCAGTAGATTATTAATCAAACAATTAATAAACCCCACCCTTTCCAGCTACTTTTTCAAGAAACTAACCCTGGAATTGAGTATGAATACACTGTACATAAAGAAGAAAGCAATGAGAATGAGATTGGAGAGCCAGAGTATTTTTGGCAATATGGAGAGTGGACAGCCTGCAGTGTTACCTGTGGAAGAGGTAATTCCTCACTCCTTTTTCTCTTACTGTTTGTCTTCATTACAGATGTGGTCCTCAAAGAGGTAATGTTCTTTAATCTGTGTTTGGTGGGAAATGAGATCACATGGTTTCAAAAGTAATGTGAGAAATAACTTGTTTACTTTGAGGGTGACAGGGCACTGGAACAGGTTGCCCAGGGAGGCTGTGGAGTCTCCTTTTCTGGACACATTCAAAATCTGCCTGGTTGTGATCCTGTGCTGCTTGCACCAGATGACCCTGCTTTAGCAGGGGGGTTGGACTAGATGATCTCCAGAGGTCCCTTCCAACTCCAGGCATTCTGTGATTCTGTGAATAATGTATTTTGACTTCAAAATAAAATGTTTTGAAATTGTTTAAGTCAAATAGGATTCTAAAGCACCTGCCCTGAAATTCTCAGCTTCTGTGAACCAAAATAAGAAGGTGCAGTTTTCTTTCCCTCATAATTTGTTGTCAATACTGTTCACCATAGCCTTACTTTCCAGCAATACAAATTTATGACCTCCTATTGGTTCCCTATTAAGTCTTTTCAATATATTAACTACAAAAAATATCCTTCATTTCTGTCCTGCCTTGACAAGTAACAACTCTTTTTGTGCATTGCTCAATAATTATTTTATTTAAATTAGTCTTGAGAACTTCCATGTCTTTACCAGTTTGGCAATGGCTTGGGTACCGCTGCAGTTATATTGTAGTTCTGTGCCGCACATTAAACCAGACAAGCAGAATGATGATGATGAAGTAGGGTTTAACAACAGGTCTAGAAGTGTGCTTCTGGTAACTCACACAAAACACTAGCTGGAGAACTTCCTCCGAAGTAGCTAACATCAGTGAGATGAAGTTAATATTTGTAGTAAACCAGCAATAAGGATAAAGAGACCGAAGGCTTCTTTACAATGGTAATTTTTTTTTATCCATCTATTGTGGGAATAATTTTGAAAATGTGAGGAAAAGATTGTATATGAAGGGAATTCCCAACTTGGGGGAAAGGAATTGTAGCCTTCTGTCTGCATTAGCTCTTGAGTTTCACAGGACAGTAAAATAATTCTGGAGATATGACCATAACCTTATTCTTTGACCATCCATGTGAAAACTGTTCAGAAGAGTAGAAGATCACTGTTGCAACCAGACCAGTAATATGAGAAAGGCCTTTTCTAATGCTAGAGCGGTGTTAGTGGGTTTTGATAATTACTGCTTTTTTAACTGCTTTGCAGAAGGAAAGAAAAAGGAAAAACAAGTGTTGTAACAAATCCAGTTGTGATTCTAGAAGTAGTGATGATTGCGGGAGTAACAGCTTTTAAATCTCTCCTGTCAAGGATGACACTAAAATAATGCATTGTCAGTGGTTTGGACAAAGGGCATTGTATGACTGAAGTTTAGAAGATTAAAAGAACTTTTAGAAGCATAGTGTAAAATACCCCATTCCCCAATAACATTTGCATATTATTTGAAAAATATTTTTATATATATAAAATCAACATACTATAGAGAGGTGTGTTCATTCATATATATGTATGCTTCAGTAGACAGATGTTGTGATTTCTTTTTCTGGATTTTTTTTGAGAAGAGTCTCTCAGCACAAAACCGTGTGCTTTCTGGTTAGCAGAAAAACACCCACCATTTTCTTTAAATAGGTGCACAAAACAAGTGTCTTGCTTAATTGTGCATGTAAGTTTTAGTTCTGATACCTACCTAGTTGTGAGTCGTGTTTAATGTAAAAATTGTTACGATTAAAAAAAGGGAGAGAAGCGGAATGTGTTAGTAGACTGTTTATTATGCTGTTTCGAGGTTCTTTTTACATCAGCTGCAGTATTCCCAGAACTGTTTCTCGATAGGTAAATTGTAGCCCTGTGTACTCTCTTCTGGCTAACAAACTGTGTGACGTGGCTTTGATTTCTGCCACATGGGTTACTTAAACAGAGAACTGTGATATGTGAGGTTTTTTCAGGTTTTATTTACTAATTGACTTCCTCTGTTTGCTGCACTTGTGCTCTTAATAAATGTTTTTTGAGCTTATTGCCTTTGTATAAGTAGAAATCACATGTTTCAGACAAGATGGACTTGGTGACATCAGGCTGAAGGGGAACCAAGAGGTGCATCCCAGTTCATGAAAGGCACAGAAACCTCACCAGTTCTCTAATGAATTTCTGTTCTTCATGGACAGAAGAAAAAAAATTAATAAACCCGTAGCCCTCTTTCCTCTGAGATACATATGTTTAGAAAAGTAACTGGACAGGTCTAAAGAAGGATGTAAACGTGATGCAGTAACGATATTGTCTCTTATTCCCTGCCCATTAAAAAAGAGAAACCCTGGCACAGAGCTTTGGTGCATCACTTGGAGCAGGGGAACCCAAACCTACAGTATGCCTGCAGTTCTCTGCAGGTACACTTTCAGTTTGGTTGTGCTCTGGGCATTGGGATGTGGACCAGCATTGCTGTTCAAAGCACCATTAAGGCTGAAAAACACCTGCAAGATCATGGAGTCTAAGCTTTGACCAAACACCACCTTGTCAATTAAACCGTGGCACCAAGTGCCACATCCAGTTGTTTCCCGAACGCTCCCAGGGATGGTGGCTCCACCGCTTCCCTGGGCACCTTTCCAATGCTTGACAACCCATTCAGTGAGGTAATTCTCTGTGATGTCCCACTGGCTCCCACAGAACTTCCTTCTGGCTGTGAAGGATGTGATTGATTTTATGTGAATGTTCACTCTGTTTGGATTCAGAACTTATTGCTGTTGGCAGTGACACACTTGCTGTACCAAATCACTGGCATCTGAAGTGTTCTGCAAAGTTTGTAAGATAGAAGTGTACTGAAGTAAACAAGATCGTATTCTGCTATGAGTGTGCTGCACAACAAATCTTACTGAGGACAAGCCTACAGATAGAGAAAAGCTGTATTTCTTTAGCCTAAGGCTAGTAGTAAATAGCTTTCAAGTGTTATTGCAATTATCATTTGGTAAACAATAAACCAATAACTTTAGAATAAAAAGGAGGACCAAGAAAGGTGAACTGTGGAACTAACTTTGACAGCTGCAGCCAGTGGGAGAAATTGATCCTTGCCTAGATTTCTGTTCTCTTGGCAAACCTGGACCTGCCAAAGATCCAGCACAGGTCCTTTCATCACCACTGATCAAAAACACAACAGTAAATCCAAGGGCACTTTGGCCTTTTGTAGCCACAGAGCTCAGGACAATGCAAACAAGTGCTTTCTGGAGCCGAGAAAGAAAAGCTGCATTAAGGAATGACAAACTGGGCTTCAGGCACGGCAATGGGCTGATGCAGGAAAGCTTCATCAGTCCTAAGACAAAAAATATTATTTTAGCCTGTGGTACAGCTCGTTATCTGTGGGAAGCATACCTGGAAAAAGTCCCAGTGATGAATAAAATCTTTTTAGAGTGAAGCTGTCTCTACCCAGAATGAACACAGGGCAGCTCCCCTGACATACTTCCCCCAAGATTCTTGGCCTCAAGGGAGCACCACACCATGCCCTGACACATATCCTTCTCCAGCTCCACTGCAGTGTAGAAACAGAAGATCCAAATGTTCTCGTGGCCTCCTTCATTTCCTTCAAGTGCTCCCATCTATGCTAGTGTCAAAGATGGCTCTGGCCAGTCTACTGTAACACCCTTTAACAGGGACAAAATACTCTCTGAAAAATCAATGTTTTCTGTGGCAAGCGCACCTAATACTGCATGCAGGGAAAAGGAGAACACATTGCAATACCTGATATTCATTTGCAGTGTAGAAAATAGGTAAGTAATTACATTGCAATCCAGTTCATGGCAAACAAGCACCAGAGGGGATAATTTGTAGTAAAAATCACAAGTCTTTCTCTGACCTCAGTGCAGGACAAGTTGAATCTCTTCCTGCTATTTGCTTTATGCAGAAAGTAATTGCTTGCAGTGCAGAATGTGTGCACACGTATTGTTTCGCTCTGGCATGGTGCTGACGAGCTCGGAGCTACCTCCGTGGCTGCGCAGCTTTCGCTGTTTGCAAGTACCTTTTTAAGCCTGCTGTGCTTGCGTCCCCGGCTGCCCACGCCTGCAGCCCTATATGCGAACAGCCACAGTCTCAGGGGGTCCCTCGGGACACCTCCTGGACTCCCGGAGCGGAGAAAAAAGCGAGACGCCGAGACCAAACACGTGGGAGTGGCGGCTCATTTATTCCTTCGGTGCCATCTCCCGGCTGTGGCAGCCCTTTTCCCCCACCGTGGGGGGCGGGGCGGGGCCACTGCAGCCGACAACCAAAAGGGAGTTCCCCGGCCCGGGACCGCCCCAGTGCGGGCCGCTCTGCCCGGCTCCTGCCTCCCGCGTCCGCCTGTCCTGGCTGCCGAGCTGGGGCAGGGCCCCGGGCGGCCAGGACGCCGCAACACACACCAGTGTCCTGAGAACTGCTGCACCCTCTGGACGGGAGCTGTCTCTCCAGAGCCTGCTCTCAAGACAGCAACTAGACCCCATAAGCTTTTTTACATCCAGATTAATTTAAATGTGTCATTGAGATTTTTTTCTAGACCAACTCCTATTATTTCTTCTTTAAATAATCACAGAATGGGTAATGTTGGAATTACAGATATAAATCCTTCCTCCTTGTCTAAGGGCTTTAATCTTGTTTCTCAGAACCAACTCTGAGTGGCATTAAATTTAACAAAAAGCATAGCACAGTGGCAACTAAGGGAGAATATTAGCCAATATAAAAAATTTGTTTCTCCATAGACAGCATCAGTAATTGGCAGTTTTTCAAAGCTCTGCAAAAGGACTTAACTCCAAATATTGTTTGGGGGTTAACTGTTATATACCCCCTAAATCCTTCACAACTTTTATAAAGGTCGCTTTGCAAAATTATCTCCAACTGTTCCTAAACATGCATTGTTGATTTTAGAAAACAAAGGTCACTCAGTTTCTATTCACTCTTGTGGGTCTGAGTTTTATAACACTGAGAATGTAAAGATTGGCACTTGTATTCTACACATAACTTGTGCATGGACAGAATATAATTTGTTCATTCAAATACAAAATGAACTCCTTTCAGAGTATCTAAGTTCACAACTCAGACAACTACATGTTCAAATGAGCTCTAAAATCAAATATGTATGTTTCTCATACATCTTTTGTACGCTTGCTTATGGTCCTTCATTTCTGTTGTTTTCAGCCCAAACTGAGGGCTCTGCACCCAAAGGATTTCTAATCTCTCTTTCAAAAGCCTTGCACACCCAGATGACTTTGAGCTGGCACCTTTCTTTGCAAACCAAGTGAGAAATCAGGATCTGGGCGGGTCAGCCTCATGTCATAAGAGTTCTGCATTAGGGGTGAAGTGTCACAGAGAAGTAGAAGGAATCTCTAAGCAGATTTAGTGAAATGAGGATTATTCTTTGATCTGGCAATTGTCTTTCTTGGTTTCTCCTGTCTTTCCCAGAAATACTTGTAGGGTTTTTTTCACAGAGATGAGATTGTACACATCAGGTGAGCTAATTAGCACTGAGGTCAGAGAGAAGTAAAAGTGGTGAAGGGAGGAAAACAGCTACCTCTCAAAGTCCTTTAGAAATAATGTTCAGGTTTCAAATGTTTCTGAGGTTTCAGTGTATTTAGAATTTTTGATCTGTGACTTAAATAGGATATTACCCACTTACATATAACTGTGTAAATACTTGCTAGGGAAGGGTCAGTGTGGGGTGACTAGTTTTCTACTTTGGCAGTGCTTTCTAGTTCAACTTGCTCAGGCTGATAGAACCCCAACTGTTTCATTATGTCATAACATATAAACCTACATTTATTTGTGTGCACTGATATATGCATATAGGATTCCTTCCAACTTTGGAGCTGAACTGCCAGAGATTTTGAAGCTACATTGGGAGTTCACATACCTTCCGTAATAAAAGTTGTTTGTTAGAATAAATTAATTCACTGATGTCAGTTGATAATTTTATGAGAATGTACAGCTTCAAAGCAAAACTTTTGCAAATGTTTATAGTGGTTTTAAAGTGAATTGTGGCAGCTGAAATGGCACTAAAATTTATCAAAGCAAAAGATTTCTTGTTATTTGTATTTGGAACAGCAGCATATCATGATTTTGAAAGGGACAGAAACATTTCTGTGAGCTGCTTTGTTTACAGCTAGCAGAAAGGTTGCTAAATATTCCAGTTGCATTTATACCAGAGCATAAAAGAGAGCACTGCTCCCTGGGAGCGGAACCAAAAAGCTTTCTCCTGTTTGAAGTCAGCTACGAATAAGAGATCACCGTGTCCAGACTTACTGCAGTCTTGCAGCTGCTTCCACACCATGTACTCTGGAGCTTGAATGCCTCAGTCCCTTAATCATTCCTTACAGATGACACTAATCACTGCGCTAGAAGATCAGCCTTCATGTCTGACTGGAGCAGTCAGTCATCAAATCTTGTGCTGTAGTTGGTAATTGTTTTATATGTCTCAGTCAGAAGTCTGAAAGTAATCAAAAAGCAAAAGCGTTTCCTCACATACCTGATGCTCTAACAGGATAAAGAAAGGGATATAGGCTTCCGTTGGTTTCTGTGAAATGGCCCAAATATGCATGGAAAACTCCCTTCTGTGTTGTTGAGGCAGTGCAGGGTTAATGATTGGATTTGCTGATCTTACAGGTCTTTTCCAACCTTAACGTTACTATGATCCTATGAGTCTGTATGTCGCAGAGGAATATATTCCTATTTCCCAATTATTTTCTATGGATTTCTGTTCTTCCACATAGTTTCCCGCACTAGTTATTAGGAGGCCTGAGGAAAGGAAAAGCTTGTTTCATAAACATACTGCAAAGTAGCCTAACACTTATCCTTGATACCTTGATAACAGTGCTGTTAGACCCTGTGCATCCCAGGAGAAGGATAAAAGTTCTAGAGATGCAGTGATCTACCATTTGTGTATTAAATGTTGCTAATTAATAGCACACTTAATTTAATGAGAGTTAATGAATGGGTTTTTTCAGTCTTTTTAGTCCTTCAGATTTGTTTGGACTATTTTAATGCCTCTGTATCAGTCTCACTACAACCTTTCAAACTGTAATATTGCAATACTTTTTTTTCATTGGGTTGCAGCTCGAGATCTGCCTCAAATTATTGCAGAACTATGTGGGAAGCAGGCCCCTGGAAATGGACTTTCTTTAGACTCACACTAGGTCAATGTAGTATCTTGGTTCATGTTTCTTTCTGTTAAATGAGGGGGATTTTGTATAAATGAAAGTGTTGGGAAATAACCCACATTGTTTGTGTGGATTGTTTCTGTGTCTCTTCATCACGGTGCTTTGCCTCTTGTGCTAAGTGTTGTGTATTACTTACTTAGAAAATAGAAGACTTTTTTTATCATCTATTTCAGTCAAAATGTGTACCAAATATTCTTAAAAGCTGAATTCACATGAAGAGTCACAGGGTTATTCTGCGACTCTGGTTTGTGTTCTGCTTAAACAGCCTTCCAAAAGAACGAAGAAAAGGTCAGCAAAACCAGGCTTGCTGTGAATAGCCTGATGCTGCTGTGTTTCCTCTTGTCTGTGAGTGACTCAAGAACCTTTCATAGCCGTTTAAACCTACTTCAGGGCCTGCAAGAGCCTTTTCTGAGGCTAACAATTACGTTAAGGAAAATGCTTTCTGATATGTCACTTGAACTCTGATCTGATCCAAAAAAGCTCTGCTTAAGCTTTTCAGCTTGACTGAAGGATGCTCATCCCTGCAGGTTTCTGCAGTTCATCCCCAGCCTACAGGGATTACTCTTCCTTTTTTTGTGTGTCTTTCCCTGGAAGGAGTGCGGCGGCAGATCGCCCACTGCGTGTGGAAGGGAAGCGGAGCGATCAAAAACTCCTTCTGTGACCCAGCGACGCAGCCGAACGGGCGGCAGAAGAAGTGCTACGAGCAGGACTGCCCACCCAGGTAATGGGTTCTGGGGGGGCTCTGGGGCTGTTCAGTAGCAGCCTTACTCAAAGGAAGGTGCTTCTGATGCCACGGTGGTGTGGCATCCACAGCCTGCCATGGTGAGGGCTGCCATGCGCTGCAGAGCAAGGTGGCAGAAACCCCATTTAAACAAATCAGAAGTGAGCCACCCTGAGAGGTTTCTAAGGCAAGTTACTGAGCTGTCTGTGCTGGAAATAGCAGAGATTGTTTTCTTGTGTATGTAGATACTGGTTTTGTTCTGTTTGGGTTCAGATGTGCCTGAAGACGATATAAGTTCTTATTTAAAAATTGTATTCTTGGCTTAGCTCAAGTGATAATGCAGTACTGTGTGTTCCAAAAACAAACTAGCAGAGCCTTTTGATGTTGTTTCTCAGTATTTTTTGATACGCCTTTCTGCTTTTTATGAGAGGGAATGAGTGGAAATGCCTACTTCTAACACTAATTTTTTTACTTACTTTATAACACAGTATTTGGCATTTTTTTATTATGTTCCTTCTTATTTTTAACTTTGAGTGAAGTGCAGCTTTCTTCACTCTGTGATCACATGGGAATAATTTTTTCCTTTCTCATAGCATTCTCCTAATTTATATCCATCTCTGGTTTTCCTGTGCTACCATTTAAGCGAGTAGGGTAAGGAGGACTAATCACAGCAAACATTCCAAGTTCCCGCAGAACTGCGGGCTTGTACAACAGGCACAGTTTTGCTGGAAGAGATCAATACTGGTTTTTATTTCATGCTTTAGGTCCTGGAACATCTTGGTTTTGTGTTCTATTGTCTTTGAAAATTGTTTATCGTGCTGTTCACAAAGGTTCACCAGTCTTTCCCTAGTAATGCTTGTTCAGTCGAGATCACATCGAAACAACGAGACTGTGGAGTTCATTGTGTTGCATTTGCCAGCAGTGAATTTCATGAGACTTTGATGTGAAAAGTTCTGCATGGTTGTTGGTTTTATTACTTGTTTCCAAGTATCTTCACAGCAGTAGATGATGGCTCCTCTGGGAGTTGCATCTGTGCTTGCAGCATAGAGTACCACCATTTCGTAGTTCTTTGTAGATTGTCAGGAAATCAATTGACTTTTTAATTACTTTACTTGTTTAGAGCTGAGGCTACCCATACACACTGAGGTGTTTTCTGTGGCACATATAAACTGTACTATCAATTCAAAAATTCCAAATTAACTCAATTTATGCTATTTGTTCTAAGTGACAACATTATTCAGACCTGCTCTTGAAAGTGAGGGAGGGGAATTTTTCCCTTGTTGAGCAGATTGCAGAATGTCATACATGAACCAAACCCTTCTGCAGACCAGGCAGAAAAGCTCTCTTGTACTGACAGCCTGAGTGATGCTTCTTGAGCTCATTCTGTGCTGCAGGGGCAATCACAAGTCATCCTTCTGAGGACACCAAAATCATGACAAAGTGCAGTGCAGAAAAACCATATGTATTTAATTCTAGAGTCATGTTGTGTATTTATTTTTCTCTTATTAACATAAAAGTGACTGTAGTAGCTTGACCAAGGGTCTCAGTCCCTGTTCTGGCTCTCAGCAGGGTCTACATGCCTAAGGAGGAATAAGGGCAAGGCAAACATAAATCAGATTTCTTTCTAATGCTCTTCCAGCTTCCAACTGGTTTTAATTCAAGGCATTTCCAGAGGTTTTTATGGCTTGTCCGATTAGTAACATCTAATGAACCTCACTCACCCAGCCTCCCTCTGCAACCTTGTAAAACTTCCATTATATACAACTTCCTCTGCAAGAAGTTCCACAGCTCTAGTGCCTCTGTGAAGCACCACCACATTTTAACTATTTTGAACCTGACTCTCACTGACTTCTGTTGGTGCCCCCGAGTTCTTGTGTTGGAAGAGATGGCAGCAAAGAGTGAATTGTTATTCACTCTTCCCAAGCCCATCCTTTTGTAAATCTGCTCTCTGTTCCAGGCTGTAGTCCCAGCATGGGATTTAGTTTGCCTTCACTTGCCATGGCATGCGTGGCACCTCTAATCCAGACAGATGGTTACTAATCTTCATGTGAAACCCGAGACACCTTGGTGCAGTTTGCTGGTTCTAAAGAAAGTCTGAAAACTGGAGGCAGACGTGACTGTCCCATATGGCATTTTATGGGATAACTGAGAGTCCTTGTGAAGCTGCTGAGGACAAAGTGTTCTGAAGGGAGGTGGCTAAATTCTATGCTAGAGATGAGGACAGTGCTGTTAAACACAGCACTGCAGGAGACCTTTGTTTAGTGCTGCAGCCACAGAGCTCAAATCATTGGATGACCTCGCACTTCTCAGCAGTGAACCAGGTGCTTTATAGTAACATTTCATCCCCCCAAAAAAAAGATGGTTGTTCCCCACTAAATCCCAGTGATGAAAAACATGCTACCATTAAACATGCCACTGCACCACTAAATAAGAAATAGGTAATTTATCAAACAGAAGCTACAGACAAAGAATAAAGTATTTGTGGCTCTCACAAACTGGGTCTTATCTCATTAATCCATTTCAGGAAGTCAGTTTAAATTACAGTCTAAGCCTTAACATTCTTGTTTGTTAGCTGATTTACTTTGTATTTATTTTATGCTTATTATTACACTTACTATTATATTTTCTCCTAAAATAATTCAGAGGAAAATGAATAAAGTATTGAAAATATCACAATACATGTATGCCATGTTTTGATTCAGAACAAAATAAAAGTGGCTGGACATCTGAGAGTTAAAATGTCCTGCAACCACTCATGTACAACTTGAGTGATACTGCTTAGCTGCAGTGCATTGAGACTGGAGCATAAATGCATACTTTTTTCCACATTATTCTATGGAGTATGGTTTCCAGTTGAATATTTCTTTGGTAGGCAGGTATTTAGTCCCATAGGTGTCAATGTTAAAATCAGTAGATACTACTTGAAAAAGAGTGAGATTTTAACTACTCATTGTGTTGTGAATAAAGTTTTGCTTTTCCCTGTAAAGAAAATTGTTCAGAGCCTTTTTAACTCGACTACCCACTTGAACAGTAACTGTAAGTAGATTATTTTACAACTACTTGTAATCTTCTGCTTTTTATCTGCTGTTATTGTGTTGTCCTGCTTCCAGACTTCCAACAGCATAATAAGAGTAGGAAATATGGTTTCTATTATAATGCCCAGAGTGAGAATCAGTGCCCTGTTGGTATTTGCTGTGCCTGATTCTATACAAATACATAATGAAAGCCAACAGTCTCTCTGTAGGTGTGACATGGCATGGTGGGAGGGAGGGAACATTCAGCCCCATAGGCATGACTAGGAAATTTTGGTTCCAAAGTCCCACGCTGCTTCTTTTTCAACAGGATTCACACATCATTCACCACATATCATCTCTTTATAGATGATGTCATGGTCACACTGTTGGGCTCTGCCTAATTTATTACAAGCTTTAGAAACTCAGTGTGGGAGGAAAAAGATAAGTCTCATTTAAGGCAGCTGAATGCCAGCTGTAAGAATGAAATTTTCTTCCTGTCTCTGTCCCAGGCTTCTTGCAGAAGAGCTGAGCACTCACACCTTAATGTTGTTTTCACCAGACAGGCTGCTCTCTGTTTTGACAGTCTGAGGAAAATTAGTGCTCATGCAAATTAATTACCCAAATCATGCATTTTGCTTCTTTGTCTGTTTGTTTGTTTGCTACCACAGTCTTTCAATGGCATGCCTGCCTGTGGAGATAAGACAGTCATTTCACTTTGCAGGGATCAGATGATGCCGTAATACTTAAGAACCATTCATTAGTAAATGCCAGAGGTAGAACCAGAAACCA
Source organism: Dicrurus megarhynchus (assembly GCA_013399195.1). Lineage (NCBI taxonomy): Eukaryota > Metazoa > Chordata > Aves > Passeriformes > Dicruridae > Dicrurus > Dicrurus megarhynchus. Next base: position 211,860 of record VXAD01001657.1, on the reverse strand, counting down.
GAGGCAGAAACAAGTATTGGATGCCGAATCCCATCAGGCTTTAGTTTCCACCAGCTTGTCCCAGTCTCTCACCACCATCTTTAGCTTGGCTGGGAGGTCCAACAGCTTGGTCATTTCAGCATAGAAGTTGCATATTTAGAGCTCAGATTGCTGTGTCAATCCTGGATGTGTTCTCAGCAGTCACCTCCAGTTTTGGTTATGCCTCTGCAGTGTGAGGAGACAGCAAAAGCTCCAAGATAAGCAGAGTTTGGCAAAGCAGTCACTCAGGTGCTGCTCTCTTCTCTGTGGTCCAGAACCTGCTCTGGGGCATCCTGTACCTGAACAGACAAGTGGATGTTGGCTGTCTTGCCATCCTTGCTTTGCCTTTGTTCCCGTTTGGCTGAGATGCCACAGTTCAGGTCCTTAGCAGAAACCATGGAGAGACAAGAGCCCATGTCGGGCTTCTGACTCTTGGATGTTTAGGGCATATGCATGTACCCTAGGATGAAAATAGGAAAACGCAACATCAAAAATTCCAGTTACTGATAAGAATAAACTTCCAGTTACAGCGAGTTTTTTTGAAGTTACCTGCACTGAGTGAGGGGGAAGTCTACAGACTGGCTGACTGTAGTTTTATTTTGATCATATAGATGGAATAGGATAAAATCTTAATTCTGGGATTTTCTAACTGTGGAGCACCTGACTTTTTTGACTACTTCAACAGCTTTTTAAAAGTGTTTTGTGTGCAATGGTTAATCATACACCATTACTGCTGCTCAAGGTAGGTTCTGTAGTAAGCTCTGAAAATTTATTGCTTGGAGTTTGGTATTTCAACCTGCCAATTGTTAAACCCTCAGTCAGAGCCATTTGAAAATGCTGAAGGGGAAGAGATGTCAACTTAGCGTATCTGTACCTTGAAATACGTAATCTAGTCCCATTAAAATTAATAGAGCAATTCACATATTTATGTTCCATTTGTGCCGAAATGTCAGCAATTTACAAGATTATAGAAGAGATAAAATTGTAAAGAAGATGCAAGAGATGATAACAACCCTGAAATGGCTTGATTCAGGTGGTGATAATTTATTCCTTTTTTTTTATTGCTGTGTTCTGCTGAGGTGTACTTACTTTTTCTATTTACTTGTTAGTTTTCCTTTGTTGTTTGCAGAAGCCTGGAAGAACAAGAGACAATCTGAAGGAAGGCAGGAGGAGGAGAAAAATATTTTGGATGCTTTTTTTTGTTTAATTTGGTTCAGAGACCTTGCCATTGGGTTGTGATGGCATGGACTGCATTCTAGAGCAAAGCAGTTGGTGCCACAAAGGGCTCATGGGGTAACTTAAAATGAAATACTGTTTGTATAGATAACTAAACAAAAGAAGATAGGTGTAGGTACCACAGAGAAGATCAGGTGGTTGTATAAATTGTATCATAGCTTGATTGCTCTGAGTCTTGGTTGTTTGATGGGTTATTTTTTAATTATTAGGAATAGGTACCAGTGCCTTCCAAATCAGTGGTAGCTCGTTTGCAATGGAAGTAAAAATGAATTAAGGAACGTGGAAACTACAGTGAGAAGGGGAGAGGGATTGTCAACAGAGACAAAGAAAGGAGTAAAAACTTATAAATCTGGATGTTGAACTTTGATGTATTTATCAGATTAGGAATATTTTGTCTCTAAATTCATGGACCTTAAAAGGAAAAAACCCCATTAGAATGGTGTTGGTTATAAGCCGAAAGAAATGTTTTTTGCCTTTTTTTCTAGAAAGATGTTTTCTAAATATATTCCTGATTTGTTTTCATTATAAGGCTTTGTTGTGACCTCCTTGAAAACTCAGGAACAAGCAATAATGTCTAGGAGCTTTTGTGGGTTGGAGTATAGAGCTGGACCAGGTTTTGTATGCAGCAGCTTGAAGCTGTGTTCTTTCTTAGGGCACTCTTAACTGAAGGAAGAAGGTTTTTCTTGGTTTGATTTTTTCCCCCCTTTTTTTCAACTATAAAGATAAATCTTTAGGCAAGTGTCACAGTTGATGCCAATGCTTCTAAAACTAGAAAACCAGAAATTTTTGCTCCCCTTTCTTATCATGGAAGGCAGATATGCAGGTGCACAATCTGCTTGTAGTCATCATGAGAAAAATAGTTGGATGATGCTGGGGAAAGGCTAAGGTGAACCAAATGTAAAGGGAACAGCTCTTGTTGGTAAGGTGTTTTGCACTGGAAAATACTGCTCTGGAGGAAACAGTTATCCTTAATTTGGTGGAACATTGAATACCACACCGTGGAAGACTGACTTTAATCATGGCAGACACACATAAGGGGCTCATTTCTACTTCTTTTGAGGGAATGACGTACAGAAAAGTCCAGTCTAGTGCAGACCTGGACACAAGCCCAGAGGGACAGCACTGCCGTGCACTGATCCCACAGAGCATAGCTGTGGGTAACCTGGGTTTGGGGGTGTGTGCCTCACTGCTTCCCCTAATGGCATTGTGGAGGTAACCCTCATGGAGAGCCAGTTTGAGCACTTGTGCAGTACTGGCTCCATAGACATGGGCAAAGGGATGTTTTCCACCTCTGTGCTGTCATTACAGACTCCCCACTGATTCTCATTCGTTAACTCTTCCATACCGAGGTAGCCGTAAGCAGAACAATAGGATAGAGTAAATAGATTACTTGCTTAAGTAGATTTGCTAGCAGTTCCTCAAATTTGGATTTGAAGGACTACCTACTCAGTGGATTCTTACACTTTATTGAAGCATAAAGCTCAGTGTCTACTTCTGTCTGGAAATGCTGTCTACTTCTGTCTTCTCTCTTTCACTGACTGACTAGAGCACAGGATGGATGGGAGAGCTTGAGTGATCTGAACTTAATGTGAAGAGCATGTATCTGGGCCCAGATTTTAAATTACTGGCTCTTTTTCTTGCAGTCTCCGACCTTTTCCTTAATGTGCTTGTGGTGGGTTGTTTCCTGATGTTTCTCACCCTGCTGATTTTCAGGTGGTGGGCAGGGGAATGGCAGAAATGTTCAACTACGTGTGGCCCAACAGGCCAGAAGAAGAGAACTGTACTTTGCATCCAGACAGTGGGATCTGATGAGCAGGCACTGGATGTCACGGAGTGCCAGCACCTGCTTAAACCAAAGACCCATCTGTCATGCAACAGAGATATCTTGTGCCCATCTGACTGGACAGTGAGCAACTGGACTGAGGTAAATTCATGTCAGCTGAAACACTGAACTTTTTCTGAAAATAACCTATTATAGTCAGCAGAGAGGACCAATGACCTGCTGTTTTGCCTTTTAATTTTTTTTTAAATACTTTTTTTATTTGTTTAATGTGTTCACAAATCCTTTGTGCAGAAGAAAAAAAAAAACAGGCCTGCTTTCAAAAGACTTTAGCAAGTATTGCATGTTAACTTGCTGAGCTTTTGGGACTGTAGAACGTACTGTGCTTAGTGCTAAAGAGTCTGTGTGAGAGCCATGGCTGCTGTGGGCCAGACTGGGGGGACGTTTTATGTCACGTCTGTAGGTCAACAAAGAAGCATTTTTACATTCTTTATATTCTTATTTCTTGCGTTCAAGACTCTGCCTTTTTTCCCATAGCTTTGGGAACATGTGGGAATTGTTCAAATCTGCAGCCAGGAGAGGTTCAGGCTGGACATTGGGAAGCATTTCTGTACTGGGAGCATGGTCAAACACTGGAACAGGCTTCCTAGAGAGGTGTTCGACATCCCCAGGCGTTCGACATCCCCAGGCTGTCAGTGTGTAAGAAGGCATTTGGACAATACCCTTAGCAGCATGCTTTGACTTTTCATCAGCTATGAAGTGCTCAGGCAGTTGGAGTAGATGATCATTGAGAATCCTTCCAGCTAAAAATACTATATTCCTTTCTTTTTTGAAAACTCCTCTCTCATCTTTCTCGTAAGTCTTTTTTTTTCCACTAGACTCACTGCCATGAGAAGAGTCATGTAGTGAACTGATAAAATCTTGTGACTGAATTGGATTGGTTTATGCTGCTCACACACCATCATCACATGATTGTTTTGTTTATTGAGTAATCCCCGTGTTTTAAATGCCTGTGAAAGAATAGATTGACCTTACATAACTAGCAGTGCAATTATATAGGAATGGCACACTGCCAGTGCTTATGTGCCATTGGATTATATTTACAGCTTACTGACAAAAATACATTTTTACACCCGCAGAAAGTGGAGAGAGAGAGCATAGGATGGGCTATTTCACCTGCACAAATGAGAGGATGGTCAGGAGCTGATGAACTTACCTACTGTGAGGCTACTCTGCTTTCTTCCCTGCTCTTGTTGCTGCAGAGCTGATGCTATTTTACAGCTGTGAAAAACAGAGTGCCCCAGCAACACAAGGTCACGGTGTTTCTACTGCCCCATGACCTAGACTAGCTCTGAAATGATCTAGATATGCATGGGGCATTAAAGTCCTGGCAAAAGGAGTGTTCATCACTTCATGTTGAGCACCTTGCATCCTGGGAAGAATTCCTCCAGTAGGTTGTTTGTAACATCTCCATTCCTACTCACCAGTCATCCAGCCTTAGTATCTCAAACCACAGAAATGTGATTTTACAAAATCCTTAGTGGAGTGACATCTGCTGAAGGCATGGCTGTGCCTGTGGGCCTGAGGATGAAAAACATCACAGAAAAGCTGGGTCTCCTTCCAGCACCCTTTATACACAGCAGTGCTCTCATTTAAGTAGAAGCCAGGTTGGCTAATTACTTTTGGTAATCTCTAGTTGAGGAAAGACATGCTAGTAGCTCTGGCAGCAGTTCGTGGTTGTACTAAGACTGAATGAAAAATCAGTTTCATAAAGTCAGCAAGGGTCTGTGGGCTGCATGGATCATCACAGCAGGTTTGTGGCACTGTGAGTAGCACTGAGCTGTCAGGTGTGGGTTTGATTCCAGGTTTTTAGTCTGTTTTTCATAAATCTGGTGGAAAAGGTGCTGGCTAGATGACTTCGTGAATCAATGAAGAAATAAGATCCTATCATACTACTTAGATATTTTGTCTTTATCGTGTAGTCTTTTTTCACTACTATTTCCCTGAGGTGACGTTTACTGTTTGAAAAATTTGGAAAGAGCTCCATGATAGCAGGACATCACTAGAATGAAGGGCTTGTTCTTCAGGAAAAGCTTTGTAATTGATTATTTGTCATGATGCTTCTTTATTATAAACAAATGCCATCTGATACTTCTGAATGAAGAGGGGAGATACATTAATTCTGTTTCATTTGCAGTGCACTGTCACCTGTGGAGGTGGAGTAAGGACTCGTAACGTCACTTGTGCCAAAAATAATGATGAGCCATGTGATAGTTCCAAGAGACCAAACTCTAAGGCCCTGTGTGGTCTTCAGCAATGCCCTTCTGCTGGGAGATTTCTGATGCCCCCACAGGCACCCAGAAGAGGCAAGATCATTATCAGAAAAACAACTGCTGATCCCGAACGGAGTCTTCCTCGCAGAATACCCAGACCAAACCCCAGGTTCCATATAACAACAAAAATACCCAAGCATGAAAGTGTAACTTCCTGCTTGCCTACCTCCTCTGGTTTGGGTGATGTCTCAGGAAAAGAGGGAGCAGCCAACAGGACATTTCAAAATAATTTTTCTGGATCAAGTGATGTTTACAATTACCCAATTGTTTCTACTGAAAATAGCTCATATCTAAATACTACTTCATGGCCTTTTCATAACAGCTTAAACACTGAAATTTTAAGGCATGCTGAGAACACCTCTAAAAATGAGCCAGTTTCTGCTGCAGAGAGTGAGATGCAAAGAAGTGAGGACATTCCTGTTTCCTCTTTTACCAGTAGTCCAAGAATAACTTCCAGCTATGATTACTTAACTGAAGAATCTGACAACACTGATGAGCCACTTGGAGTTAGCAAGAAACCAGTTGATCTCTTTTACAGCACACAACTCAGTCCCGAAATTGGAACCAGAAGCACAACCTTGGACACTGCCTCTCCTGTCATTCCAAATGAACATGTGACTTCTCAGTCCCCAACAGCATCTCGTCACCAAGACCCTTCTGTGCTCGATCCTGTTAGCAGAGCAGCACAAGGGCTGGCACTTCCAACAGCAGCAAACTATGTCAGCTTGCAAATTAATGTGCCTGCTCTAGAGGTAACTACCCCACAAGCAGTGGTTACAGAAATGCCCTCAGAGCTTGGTCATGCACCCAGAGACCAGACTGACAGCAGAGAAGAAATAAAGCTGCCTGACACCATAACTACCAGCACACAATCCTCAGCTCTTGAGCATGCTCTGAAGAACCAAAATGCAGCAACTGAGGGTGTTTTAATGAATGTCACAGAAAACAGCCGTGTAATAACATCCAACAGTTTGCCCAGTGATGCCTACTGGATAGTAGGCAACTGGAGTGAGGTAAGTTATTTTTTGCTCATAAGAAGTGGAGAGTGTGAACAGCTGTCTGAAACACTGCTCCACAAACAAAGCTTCTTAGTTTGTCACAATTATCTGAAATCAGGATCATACATATGAAATACTTACCACAGAAAAAGTGGCAACTTGGGATATCTAAGATTAGGTTGCTTACAGAGAATGAATATAGTCATCATGGGGCCTGGCCACATTTTACAAACTTTTATTTAATATCCTTTCCACCGTAAAGTTTTATTTTTATGTAAAAAGAGTTCTTTTTATGCTAATGGATTTTATATTCTTGAAATCATGATACCTAAAGTGAGAGATGTTGGTATCTGAACTGATCACCTCATTTTTTGACGGCCTTTTTTACCAAGCTAAACGAGGTCAGATCTAAAAACCTCCTAGCCCTGATCTGCCTCTGTGTCTCAGTATTGATGGAGAAGGGTATCTAAGGTCTGTTTCTGTTTACCCGTTTACTCTTGGGTCTGCTGGGAAATGCAGAAATGTGGGGCCGAAATGGACAGCAGAGATGACTAAGTGTATCCCGTGTCAGTGGAGGCACATCTCGACCCCTGAGATGGTGTTGGATGCAGACAGTGGGTAAGACCCCTGCTCTGTCACCACTGCATCAGCGCTTGTTCAGGACATGCACTCCTGACGGCAGTTTGAAATTTCATGTCGTGCCTTCCTGTGGCCAGGTGGGAACGGCCTTAGCTTCCCATGTTCTAGTGGCACATGAAGCATTCCCTCCTGCACATAGCCCTGTAAGAGCAGACCTGTGTTTAGATCTGCTTGTGAGGAAGAGCCTGCAAGAGAACATCAAGGGAAAGGTTGTGGCCCCAAGCCCACCACAGCCTGAGCAAAGGCCTGTCATGCAGAGATGCTACAGTCTGTCCTAGTCATTCGTTATCCACCTTGAAATATTTTCCTTATACATAGCCAGCATCTTCCTTACTGGAAATGAAGATTCTCTTTTTTATATGTAGGCTGTGGATGACAATTGTCTTCTTAATAACTCTTTTGGGGTCTGACTTCTAAATTCTTTTCAGATTTTCCTTGGGTTCTCTAAATATCTGGGGAGTTTGTTGTTCTTGTCTGGTCTTGCTTCAGTATCATCATAAATTTCTTTATCTGTGATGTTCATTGTGGCCCCAGCGGACACGTGGCATATAAAATGGAATAATTACTATAGTTTTATTTAATATCCTCTTTGTGAATGCAGAAATGAGATTTGTCATGTTTTGTAACCATCTTGCTTTGATTTATTCAATTTGTGGTCCATTGTAAACCCTGGATCCGTTCTACAGTATTTCTAGATCAGCAGAAGTTCTCAGCTACATTTGGGAGCTATGTGTATGTGTGTGTATATTTATATTTATATTTATATTTATATTTATATTTATATTTATATTTATATTTATATTTATATTTATATTTATATTTATATTTTTATATTTATATTTATATTTATATTTATATTTATATTTATATTTATATTTATATATTTATATTATTTATATTTGTAATTATACATACACACACACGTGTATGTGTGCATAAAAAGTTTTCCCTAAATGTAGCATTTTTCATCTGTTTTCGTATTTCAGGCTACCGCTTTCTTACAGTTTTTATTGTGAGAAGATGTCATCAAATCAGGTTTCAACATTCCTGCCAACTCTCCTTACTTGTCATCATCTTCAAATATCTTAAGTGCATGCTGTCTTTCTTCATTCAGTTAGTTGATGAAAATGCTGAAGAGAGCCTGGCTTTGGACAGAGCCCTGCAGAGCCATTTTTGAAATGTCTGTTCATTTTGACACTGGACCACTGAGAACCACTTTATCACACTTTTTCAGTTAGTTGAACACCAATCTTGTAATTATTTCATCTAGGCTGCATTTCCACCATTTGCTAAAATAATGCTTTGTGCAATCATGTAAAAATGCCTCACACCAGCCAGCTCCTTATTTTCATTAAGCCATATCCCCCTGTCAGAGAAGGATATTAGACTCAATTGAATTATTTTTTTAGATAAGTCCATGGGGGCTTTTCTATTGCTTTATCATCTTTGTTAATATTTGCCATTTTGATCTTGATTGTTTAATAATTTGGTTTTTATCTTCCTGTGAAGTCAGCTTGGGTGAAGCATTCCATTAGACCACAGATAGGACTTTTTATTTTCCTAGAGATAAATTGAAAGATGTTCTTATCTAGTCCACTGAGACTTTTCCAATCTCTTATAAAAATTAATTCTCACCAGTTAAAAGATTATTGAAGAACACTTGAATGAATGCAGAGATAAGGTTAATACATTTGATTTCACAGAGCTGATGAAGTCAATTTGAGGATACTCAATGCATCTAGCTTTGTTGTCCTTTAATGATTTAGTAATCTTTTGCTATTCTCATTCAAGCTGTTGTTTTTGTTAAAATAAACTTTATGGGAAGTGTGGCACATTTAACTTCATTTTTCCAATTTGAAAAAGTGATGAAAAAGAGAATTTGTGGAGCCTTCATCCTTGGAGATATTCTGAAGCCATCTGGACATGGTTCTGGGCAACTGCCTTTAGGTGGCCCTGCTTCAGGAAAGGTCCTTTCCAATTCCAGCTATTCTGTGGTTCTGTTAGTAAGGTCAGCTATTCTCTTTCTCAGGAAATAAAAGTTACCTATTTCACACAGACACCTTGAGTCTCTCATTCATAGAACCTTTTCTTTTTGTTCATTGCTTTTAATTGGTTTTCAGTGTACAGTTTTCTGACTTTGTTTTTGCTCTTTCTTTTTACTCATCCTCAGTAAAACTTCGAGCCTGTTTTTAGAAGACATCTCTCCAAGGCACTGATATTTCAAGACCACTGTATCTACCTGGGTACCACCACCTACCTGGTCTTGCTATGCTCTTTCTCTTTTTGTAGCTGCCAATATTCTGACCTTGCTTTGCTCTGTAGGAGATGTCCGTACTAGTAAATAAATAGTGCCAACAACAGTGATAGTGACAGGGATGGAAAGGTGTGACCTGTCCCATAATAGTGCTGGCACGTGCCCCCTCAAGAGCACTAATTTCAGTAGGGCAGAACGGTGCCTAGTTCCACCAGTGCCTGTCTGTAACTTTTACTTCCTTTAACTTTTACTTCCTTTCCCACTAGTTTCCTGTGCCATTCTGGGCTGTCACTTTTCCCTTTCTAAGAGCTTTCTGGATACCAGAGATACTCCATAACCACCAGATCAGCTCATTCTATTAGCACCTCTGCTACTGGTCATGTAAAGTCACCTGCACTTTCTTCCTCTGTGATCGACATCTGCTGTGCCAAGAGGAACTCTTGGTTTCCCAAATGACAAAAGGGAAGAGCAATATGTCTTCAGAAACTTACTTAGCATCAAATGAGAAAAGAAGGCTAAGGCTTTATCCTCAAACCGTTAGCAGTATCATGCCTTTCTCTCTTGACCCTGTGCTTGCACACAACAGCGTTTGAAAGAATCCTGCTGTTCCACCTTCCTCAGACAAGAACATAAAGCTTTCTCAGTGTGATCTGCCCAGCATCATCCATGGAGGTCTTTGGTCTTCTCACATGTGCTCAGAATGGGGCGTTGGTCAAAAACTAAGCAACCTTTCAGTAAAGTCTTGGTGTTGTCAGACTGGTATAGCAAAGCTGGGGATGGCATGAAGCCACCAGACAGCAGAGGACAAGGGCAATCCATCCTCTCAGTCAGAAAAATTGTCTTGGAAAGGTGTGTCACTAGGCAAAACTGAACATGCAGTTTCCTTTAACAGGACCTTTGTGGCCTCTTGGACACGTGTCCCAGGAGTCTCCATGTCTTCAGTGCTGATTTTTTTTTTCCTGCCTTAGCTTCAGCTTAAGTGTCTTTATTTTTCCAAGGATGCTTACTCAGCTTTCCCTATTTAACTTTCCCACTTCCACACAGGGAGTTCAAACCCTACAAAAGCATTTGCTCTCTTCATTGTTATGCTGACTTAATCCAAGATTTTTTATGCTCTTTCCCATGGCAGCTACGGGCTGCTTAGCATGTGTTTGGTTTGGCTCTGTGGGTGTAGTTCACTGTCCCACCCCTTTCTAAGGCAGAAAAAGGTAAATGGGCATCTCCAACCACTTTCCACCCCTTCCTACTTCAGAATACAATGACAGTGTTTGGGTTCTTTGTGAGGAGAGTGCACTCTTGGGGTACGGACTGGAATAATCAATATTCTCTTTCCTCAGACACTAAAATCCTCCCAAATGTTGAAAACACTCAGCCACTTCCTGAATTAATAATTTAGAGAAACATTTTCCTGTACAGTTTTCCCAAGATTCTCATGCATTTATTGAAGATTTTTAGCATCATGCACTCAACTAGCTGACTATCTCATCAGCAGTATTAGGGGTAGAGAGGGCACAATGCTGAAAATTGGACATTTTACATGGGATCCCCAAAGATAACAGAAGAAAACAGTGGAACAGCTGGTACAGATTTAGAATGTCTCAGTAAGCAGAAGTTTGCCAAAGAAAAGAAGTGCATAGTATAAAACAGGACTGGTATTGTCTTAAGAAACCAAAAGAAAGCCCTCCTTCAGAATACTAAGTAAAATTTAGGTGAATCTGAAATCTTCTTCTGAGTATCTCAGATAACATATGTCATCTAAAATGGCTCTTGATACTTATATATAGGTTCCAGGATTGTTCCCAGAATGATGTACTAATTTTGAGTTTATCCCTGAGCTTTCCTCTTGCCCTTGTGCAGTGCTCTACAACCTGTGGAATGGGGGCTTTCTGGAGACACGTGGAGTGCAGCAGCAGGAACACATCTCACTGTCAGGACATGAAAAAGCCTGATCCTGCAAGGAGATGTTATCTCCGCCCATGTGCTAGCTGGAAAACAGGAAATTGGAGCAAGGTAACTTCATTCAGAGCTGTGTGTGAACAGTAAGCTTGCAAATTTCAGTGAGTATGAAGTTCTACGTATTTCATTTTTAAAACAATTATTTACTCAGTGAATGCATACATGATTCCCAGTTGACCATTCAGCACTAATTTGCCAATTTCCTGACCAAGTTATATCTGGAAACACATCTGCTGTGAATTTTGTTCTTCCTGTGGTGTGCTCAGTAACTCTTGCCAGAGCAAGAGCCAAAGCAGGACTCACTGCTCATGTTCTATGGAGAGGGCAAAGCTGTACATAGTTGCTTGTGGCATCTTTTTAATCTCTGCCTCTAGGGGCATACTCTAATTTTAAGAAGCAATGGGAATTTGGAAGAGGGAGTTGTCGTGTTCCTATTCACCGTTGTCACCATGTACTGTCTCTTACACCATATGGTCTGTTCCCCATCCATGTAACCTCTAAGTTTTACATTTAAAAAAAAACCCAAAAACCAAAAGCAACAGCAACAACCANGACTATACCAACCTCAACAGGGATCCTATCTTAATCTTGCATGTGCTCAATATTACATGAAGTTTTCCAAGTGGAAGGACAAAAAAACCAAAAAACAAAACAAAAAAAAAACCCACAAAAAACCCCCCCTAAAATAAAATTGTACTGGGGAGAATGCCTGCTATGTACAGGGTTCTGTTTGGTCCTAGTTTTGTACCCATGGCCTGATCAAGGGACAGAAGAGTGTCCAGGTGGCTGAGTGGACCCCAAAGAATTGTGCTTGAGTTCCATCTTGATATTTTAAGCTGTGTGAAGAACACCTGGAAGGACTTTGGTGACTTCTTGAAGCTTATTACATTTTGTCTTCATGCAGTCTAAAAATTGAGTTTCAAACCACGGGTTATTTTTCAAGACTACAAAGAGATAAACTACAAAATTCTGTTTTAAATATTGCTGATTTAATAAGGAAAAAGATAGGTGTCTCAAACTTTTTCAGTATAGATCATTTCTGTGGACAATGTTGTTGCCATTGGGCTAGAGGGCAGATTGATAGAAATAAAAGGTTATAGTTACAAAACCTGTGTTATTATTGAGTTCTTTGATGTAAAATTGATTTTGCAGGAATTACATGCCTGTTTAGAAAGTTCAGGAAATGCCAAGGCTTTATATAACTACATTTAAGCCTTCGAAATTAATTTTAAAAGATACATAGACATCCTGCCCTTGAAGCTGCAGTAGGGCAATTTCACCTTCACTTTTTCTTCATAAATGTCATTGCTCTTGCAACAAGTGAATGATGTTCATGTCACAAAAAATAGCTAGCAATCAGGTTGAGTGACAAAATATTACAGGAAACAAATTTAAAAAAATGTCAGTCCAGTTATGAAACAAGTTTGAGGCAAGAAGCTTCTCCTCAGATTTGTGTTACCCTCCTTATTTTTCATCAAGTGAACTATAAAAACCTAATTACAATTTCATATAAAAATTACTAAATTTTGCTTGCTTTACAAGTGGCAATTGTATTTTGTTACTCATTTCAAACATTTTTTAAGACAGCTTATCACAGCAAGATGGCTGGGTTCCCTGCTAGTGTAGTAGAGCTTTTTCTACTCCTTTACTCTTATCTAATTTTTCCCCTCTCCTAAAAGAAAGGTGCTTCAGACTAAATCTTAGTGTCTGAGTTTAATGCCAGATATAATTTGCATATATTTTGAGGCTGCTGTACTCAGTTTCTTACACAGTCACTTCCATCCACTGTTTCTATCCAGAGAGACAGAAACCTGTCCTGTGGACAAGAGCAAGGATTCCCTTTCCATCCGTTCTTCATCTGCTAGGGGAAGTATTATATTCAGGTTCCTTGCTCAGCTAAAGGATGCTTATTTATGCAAAGGAAAACAGAATCAGTTGCTATTGCATCGTAGTGGTAAAGGTGAAAGCTGACCTGAGATCATTCACCGGTGCAGTTGGCTTTAATTCTACATGAAGACAAAATGTGTATTTTTCCTTGTCCCTGGGGTAGCAAATTCAGTTCTTCCTCAAGAGCAGGAAAGGTCCTGAACTTTGGTGCCTGGAGGCAGGATGTGGTGATGCTGCATGAGGCCTTGGAAGAAGCTCTGGCTAGAAACAGGAGACTGGAAGGGCTCACTTAGCTCCTCAGCAGAGCCCTAAGCTGAGCAGCGATTTCACAGGCTGTGAGTGAGGCTCAGGGTGCCTCTCTGTTCCCTCCCATTCTCTCAAACTCAGGCTGCTCTTGGGGTATGGATCCTCCTAGTGCCATGGAGGTGCAAGGAACGTGAGGGTGGGAACTGCTACTCACTCCCTTGCTCCCTCTGAAGCAACTAAGGAACTGACAATATCCCTGCATACAGAACCTGGTTTTTGTATTTATTGCATTATGACTCTTTCACTGTGACATTTTTGGAAATAGCTGGCAAGATTTCCCAATTAAATATGTATCCATATTATTACTGGCTGTAGCAGTGTAGGAAGGGAATTGCTTACATGGCATGTTCTGGACTGCTGTGAGGAAAACCACAGTGTTTAAGCCTCATGACAGATTGGTGTTATGGTAAACTGGAAATTCCCTCTGTTCAGGATGCTCAAAGCTCAGGCTGTCCTCCTCCTCTGTGGCTGGGGAAGGTACAGCCCCTCAGTGGAGCATCATGTGGAGATGTGCCCCTCTGTGTTTTGTGTACAGTGCTCTGTGAACTGCAGCGGAGGCTTCAAGACCCGAGACGTTCACTGCATTGATGTTCGGGAAAAGCGGCTTCTCAGGCCTTTCCACTGCCAGTTACTCGGCTATAAACCACAATCCAACACTAGCTGTAACACAGAGCCTTGCTTGCAATGGCGTGTGGAGCCCTGGAGTGAGGTACTGTTCTTTAAAAGAAGCTTTGGGGACCAGCAGTTTCCTTTCAGGTAACAGCGACTGTTAGATCCCGTGCTGTCAGGTAAACTTCTGCTCCAAGGAATGAACACGCAGCTGGTGAGTGCCACTCTGCAGTTCTTGTGTATGGCTACAGCAAAAAATAGCACAGGTGTTCATAAGGCTTCACAGAATCATTCTTAGAATTGCACGTGGTTTACAGCTGGAGCTGTAAATTACTGTATCTTGAAAGAGAGAAGCAGATGGCCTGGAAGAAAATTTTTTTTAGCTATCCTATTGGATCAGTAAATGTGGTTGATTTAGATGAATCCTTTTTGCTGCCATTTTAATGTTGCTTTCTCATTATGGCGAATTTAGGATTTTCGTTTACACTTTTGGACTGAAATTTTATGGGGCCAGAGGCTTAGATCAGACATAAGAGAAATCTGACTTTTGGGTCCCTTTGTAATATAAATCTGTGCCAACAAACTCAGAGGCAGCCAGGCACGTATTTATGTCAGCTAAAGCATGTGGTCTGATTATATTTTAAAATTTAACCCCACTGAAAGCAGCTCTGGAGAAAGTGTCACAATGTTTGCCCTGTGGACCTGATGCTTCAGGATTTTAAGGGAGGTGATCACATTTTCTTTACAGGGCACTAACACATCACACCTGGAGGAGACCAGGGTGTGCTGTCAGAGCAATCGGCAGGGGCTGGCAAAATAAGAATAGCTGAATGATTACACTTGTTTGCCACTTAAACTACCTTATAAAAAACACTCGTCCAAGCCTGACAGTTGTCCTCATGCTCAGGACACTGGATAGAAATGGATTGAGAAGGTTCATTTATCAGATGTCAGATACGTTGCTCAGTCCATAGGGGTGCAATTCCTAGTAGGACAGGAACAATGCATTATTCGAAGTTTATTTGGTACCTTGTTTCACGCCAGAGTGTATTTCAACCAGACTCTACTACAGACTTAGTGAAAAAATAGTAAAATATCAGTGCATAAGTAATTCTAGAATGTGGACAGAAGAATGTTTAGAAGTTAACCTGAGTCACTATCTTTGTATGAAACTTTTACTGCCAAACAGTTCAATTTTTGTATGGATTGAATTTTAATTTCCCCAACCACCCCATAAAAATGAGATGTTGCATCTTATAAACTTGTTCTGTCTTCAGTTAATGTTACAGATTAATCCTGCAGACACGTGACTTCTCATTCTTGTTAGAGAAGCTACTGGTGTTGGTGATGCTGATGAGCAGTTCTGTGTTGCCTGTTCTGTGTAGCCACTTCTGTGCTGTCCTTTAGTCCTTGCAGTAGGATGTGCCAGGAGCAGCTTTTCCCCGAGTAACAGCTTCTTCCCTGTCTCTTTCCAAGCACATGGAATGGTCTCAGTGCAGACCATTTCTTCATGTCTGGACTTTAGGACTTGATGCGCAGGCTAGCTCGTACATGTTTCTAACCCATGGGCCAGTGACATGGGGTTGTTGTTACCTGTGGCCCCACATTTCTATGTGAGCATTTCTAGCTGTCTTTGTGGTCTGTTTCTGGTTTGTCATCCTTTCCCACCCCTGACCGGGCCCCTGTTTTGTCAGTGTTCGAGGACGTGTGGTGGTGGCCAGCAGAAGCGGCGCGTCTACTGCCCCCGGGAAGGGCACTGTGCGTGGACCGAAAGACCTGATGCCGTTGCATCGTGTAACAGGCAGCCTTGCACACAGTGGATTCACCAGGCCTGGAGCCCGGTAGGATTCAGTTTATTTCTGTCTTGTTTCTTGTCACATTGTTGACCATATGTGGTCGTACTATGCACATGTGACTGAACTTCAGTACCTGTGGCGAGTACAGTTTCTTGTGCAAGGCTGAAGCTACAAGAGAAGAACTTTTGAAAACAGTACTGAGCCAGCCCATGTCCATGCCTTCAGGTGACAGATGTTGTAGCTTCTACTTTTTGTTGCTACGTTATATGTTGCTGGAGGGCTGCGATTTTTATCTTGTCCAAGAAAAAAGGAGTTTTAACATTAGCATTCCTCCATTGCTCGTTTGAAATTTTCGGGGCTATTGGAGGGGGGATTGGGTGATCCTCAAAACAACTTTGAGGAATATTGTATTTTCCCACACAAAGAGAAATTCTGAATTTTGACCAATAGCCTCCTACTTAGTGCCTGGAAATCTTATTGACAAATATGAGGTGTATTTTTGGGGAACCTCCCAGTATCTGCTATACATATTTATCTATAAAGAAACTGGTATATCTAATAAACCTTTCCCTCCAGTTTCTTTAATAAACGTTGCGTACATTACAAATACTCCTCAGAGCAGAATGGAATATTGAAGGAATGCTAAAAGCAGGAGCCACAATGAAATGATGGAGTCTCATTTAACACAGAAAATGTAATGAGTTGGTTTTCACACAAAGCCATTAGATGAGACATGACTATAATGTAATGTAGACTTAGTGTAACACTTAAATATGTAAGTGAAGTGCATAAAATAGGCAATCGAATACCAAATGTTATAGCAACTATTTTATTGATTTATTAATCCCATATTGAAGTATTCATTAATAGTTTTACTTTATAAAAATATTTTAAACATAAATATAAAGTTGTTGCAAGAATACCTAAGATCCTTCAGTGTACCTCACACCAGTACTGTTGTGTTTCATGCACAGAGATACGCATTAGAGAGGGGACAATTTGCAGAAAAATGACAGAGGTTCCGCTCCTGCCTTCATCTCTTGTGCTTCATTAGCTGACGTTATCTATCTGCTGGATTATTTATCTCATTTATCTGGTGGCACTATTTATCTGTAGAGAAAAAGAATTTAAAACTAATTGGAATTCTGAGATGCTCTGGGAAGTCAGAAGAATTAAGTACATTTACAGAATGGTACAGGAAGGTATTTTAGAAGTGTTTGGGTTTTATGGCCTTCTGTGTGCAGCCAGAACAAGCAGCTGGCAGTTCCTTTGTGGTCATAAATGTTTAAATGCCAGGAAAGAAGCAAAATATTTTGGGGCTTTTATTAAAATCTTAGCTTGGTCATTTATAGACCTAACATTGCAATCGGTTATTCATGTTTAACTTAGATAATCAGAAGACACAGGAAGCAAAAAATGTCCTAATTAGCACTAATTTGGTTTACTACTCTCTTATATTTTAGGACTGGCATTGCAAATCATCCTTTTCCTCCTCTGTAGAAAACAGTCCTCTCCCTCTAGTTGCACATTCCAAGATGCTGTATTTGTACTATTTACCCTCCACTGCATCCTGCCAAATCTGGCCAAAATGCACCATGGAGGTGTCTGGATGGAGCAGACAGTACACAAAGTGCTGTAATGCCATTGCTTCTGGATCACATGGCAGTTTTAGCTTCCTGTCACACCACAGCTCAACTATTGGCATGTTACAAAATTTCCATGTAAAAAACAGTTTTGTGTATGTTAAAATTACTTTCTTTCAGTGCACTGTTTCTTGTGGAGGGGGAATTCAGCAAAGAACTGTGAAATGCATGAATACAGGAACTAATGAAACTGAAGATGACAGTATGTGTGTGGATAAAGCCAAGCCCACAAAATATCAGAAGTGCAATCTGCAAGAGTGCAGGAAACATCCAGGTACAGTAATATACCTGCATGAAACAGTTTTCAAAAGGCTCTCCCTTTGTGCTGAGGTTCTGCAAAAACTGGGGACTGACTCAATCTATCAACTTGTTTTGAGTACTGTGGGCTCAGTAATTACAGGTCAGCCTGGCCTGCTACTGCTCGGCTGCTCTGTTGGCAGAACCACGCTCTTGTGTCTTCCAGCTCTTTTGGCCTCGTGTTGCCATGATGGGGAGTGCAGTCTCTGAGCATGCATCCCTAATTTATGATGCCGCAATTACTAGGTCTGCTTGTATTGGCCTGTTTCAGGTAACTCAGGCTGCATTGAGGGCTGTGGAAGGACACACAGATGCCGTTTCTTAAGATAGATCCCCCTATGGAAACTGCAAATTCTGGACTGGGAGTGTGAGCAAGCAAATTCTCACAGACAGACACTGTAAAAAAATCAGTGTCCCATAGGGTGAGACTGTCCAAAATAAAGAGGTGGAGAGAAGTATTCTTGTGAGTCAGGGTGTCCTGTACCTCTGTCCTTCACAGGCCCAGGGCCCCAGTTGTGTAGATGGTTAATAGCCCAGAAAAAGAGGCATCAGAGGAGGAGTGAGGCTTACAGGAGCATACAGAGCTTTGTGTGTAATCTGTGTACTGCTGTATCCAGCAGGTACCCTCAGGTAAGAACAGCAACGGCTTAGAGCCCTTCTAGAAAAGCCTTAGAAAGCCTTTTAGAGGGTAATCTTGCCTATACAGAGAGAGTGTCAGCAAGATACAGCTAAATGTTCTCATCTTCTTCCCTACAGGGCTGCCCTGCAGCAAAGACCAGCTGTCGGTTCAGTTCTGCCAGAGGCTGAAAGGCATTGGCAAGTGCTTGCTGCCATCAATACAGACTCAGTGCTGCTTCACGTGTAGTCAGCCCCGGATTCGTAACAAAGCAAGACATGGGGATCAGCGAGGCTTCAAACAACAAAATTACACTAAATCTAGGAGAAAACCACCTCAAAACCAAGAAAACAACAACCAAGCAGCTTGGCACTAGCTGTTTTTATCCTTGAATGGAGCTTCTGGTTTACAGGTTTTACGTTCCTTATTTTTTTCTGAACCATCGAACATAAATGGAAATCTGTGATCAAAACTGGGAAAACACATCACCTAGGGTTATCAGTCATAATTTACTGCTTAATTTTTTCTCTGCCGTACTCCAAAATTTGTAACATAATTTACAATGTACCAGCAGCTAGTACTTCTTAGGCATGTGTAGATGCTAGAAACAAGAATCTTCTGATTTTTTAAATGAATGTTTAACTTGTTCTTCCATCTCTTTTCCGAAACCCAGTTGAAACACCAGCACTGCTTACTCAAGAGTGCTTAGTGAAGGTGGCCCTTCAGGCAGCAGATACTTACCTGTGCCATGGGCCAGTTTTCTTTATGCCCATTTGCCTTTCTTTTTTAGGAATCAAGGTGAAGTGGCAGTGCTCCTCTGAATTCATTGCTCAATTTGTAAATTCAAAAGAAGGGTTTTATAATATCTGTTTATGATAGGCAGGGTGATTTGAAACATTGATTTTTTTCAGGAGAAAAAATCTTCTCTTAGTACTTGACTGAATCTCTAAAGGATACCTCAACCATAACCTGTTCTTGGCAGTGTTCTTCTGCTACAAATGTCTTGCTGCAACCTGAAAACCCCATCAACGTGGGATGTTAAGTTCCCAAATGTGTTTTAAGCAACTTTTCTTGGTACCACAAAAGCAAAGCCGTTTGCACCTACCACCTTAATAGAGTCATAGAATCATTTAGGTTGGAAAAGACCTTTAAGATCAAGTCCAGCCTCTAACCCAGTGCTGCCAAGTCCACCACTAAACCACATTCCTAAGTGCCCTATCTATGTGTCTTTTTTACACATTTAGGGGGGAAACCAGCCATAGCTTGTTAGACAGTTTTATACATTCCATGTGATAGAATAATTTCAGTATAAAGAAAAATTTGGGTTTGCATATTTTTTGCTAGACAGCCAATAACATTCTGAAGTATCATCTGTAGTTCCTCTCAGTTTAAAATTAACTATCCAAGGCCACTTGAAATCAGG
The DNA here is from genome assembly GCA_013399195.1 of Dicrurus megarhynchus. Classification (NCBI taxonomy): domain Eukaryota; kingdom Metazoa; phylum Chordata; class Aves; order Passeriformes; family Dicruridae; genus Dicrurus; species Dicrurus megarhynchus. The sequence goes on along the minus strand of VXAD01001657.1, from coordinate 192,069 downwards.
TAAACCAACCAAGTCAAAACTATGGCCAGTCTCCACAGCTGCAGGTATTCAGACACAAATGATACGAGTTAGCAGACATAAAAAGCTGTCAGGAATCTGATGGAGCACAGACATTGTACCAGCTTGTTCTGCAGCAAAAATTTAACCTGAAAACTTATCCTTTGGAAAGGGTGTTATTCTCCCTCTATTGACTTCTCACTTCCACCAGTTTTATGTTGTGGTCAGCTCCATTTGGTTCAAGAATATTACAGCTGCTGGGCAGAGGAACCAGGCACTGTAATGGCTTCCACTGGTTACAGGACTCACATAGTGAGAACGCAAAAGACTTCTAAGCTGATGTGGGTAATGACAATTTGAAGTTGAGTCTTTTGCATTTAAAAACTGAAATTGTTCTGTTCTTTGACAAATGACAAAGGAAGGAAGGAGCAATGAGATGACCCAGCTAAAAAGTGTTTTCTATTTTCATATTAGCTTTTATGACAGAATTCAACTTTACAGACTTAAACCTTTCTTGCAGCTTCAAATGTGGCATGCAAGCATTTCAGCTGGAAATTTCCCATACTACATTTTGAAACCAATTTTACACCATCAGCATAAAGGCCAACTAACAGCTGGGAACTTTGTAATTCACACAAATATTCAGTAGTAGAGCTATCATTTCATCCAGTATCTCCCAGCCGAGCATAAGGCCACATCCACAAGAGCACTCTACCACCTCGCTCACAGCAGACTTTTCCCCCAGTGTAAATCCTTGATCATAGTGGAGCTGAGGGCTCCTGGGACAGGAATCTGAGGCCCAGAATAGTATCTGCATAGCTCGGGCCTCAGGTATGAGGGCACCACTAGCCAAACAGCATATCTGTTCTGCTAGTGAAGAAAATGCCAAAACAAACTTCAGGGAACCAAGACTGGACCCTTTGAACAAAGCTGACCCATTGAAAAGAGCTGAACAGGAGCAGACATTTAGATTCCTTTGGAATTCAGTAGGATTTGGACACCTTGGTTCTTCATGCTCTTTTGAAGACGTCAGATTTGCACCCTACTTACCTTACAATTTCAGATTGTGGTGCAGGGAAATGTCACATTTTATGCAGTATACAGCGAGATGCATGGTCATGAATCCAAGTGTCACTATGGTTACAGAACTATGACTAGCAGTAGCTTTTTTCTAGACAGACCTTTATGAAAGTTAATAGAAGTATTTTAGCCTGGCTATAATGTATTAACCTAATGATGGCCGTGAGTCAAATTGTCATTTTTCAAAGATTTGTGACCTTTGACTGAGGACTTACTTCTTCACTTGAAGTCTCTGGGAGTTTGAAATATGCAGCATGGTGAGGTTAGATTTATTAACCTCTGTGATGGCAATATAACCCCAGGTTTAGGTGCTGATAAAACAAAATCCACTGTTAAAAATGTGGTGCTAGATTAACAGACATGGGGATGACTTGCAATGGTGCATGTGCATGCGTGCACGCACTCTTACATTAATAGATGTCTGTGGTGTTGCTGGCCAACGCCAGACATGATGCTTTTTAAGTTTCACAGTGTGCTTCTCTCCTTCTGGGGACCCTTTGAGCAATAGAAATCTGGGCAATTCTTACTCCTCTGGACACAGAAGTATTGAATCATGTGCAGGAGTAGAGGTGTCCTGCCTGATTCAGGAAGGATTTGGGCAGGGCTTGGGCTTGGGCTTGGGCTTGGGCTGCGTTGTGTAGAGCAGTTTCCCAACAGCCAGACAACCTCCACTGGTGGGCAGTGCAGTTGTGCCTTACATTCCCAGAAGCATCCTATAGGATTTAGGTGGGACAACATTCCAGGTCAGATTAATCTGTGCATAGAGGTACCTGCAGAACATTTTATCCACAGAGGTCAGCAGAAGGAGGCCACCAGGTGTGTGGGCTAATGAGAAAGGAGCTGACTGAGTGGATATGGTGCAGGTGGAAGGAAAATGCCTGCAGGAGTTGTTGTCCTTTCCAGTGCTCCTTAGGGCTAGTACGGACTTAAACCATTTCTGCCTTCATTGTTTTCTTCAGGGAGCTGTAATTTCATTTGAAATTAATAAAAAGTGAATAAATTATATTAGGGACATTAGTCAAAATAATCTTTCTATCTGGGGAAGCGCAGTCAATTACTGTTGCTCAGTTTAAAACTTTAGGGAAAATACTGTGACAACATGAACTGTTTTAACAGAGCACTGCCACTGCTATTATGACACAACTGTTCTTAAGTAAAGGTGGATTTATGATCTGAACCCAGATGGTCATTCGTCTCAAAACTGAATTGAATACTAAGTGCAGAGGTGTATTATCATTATATTATCATATTAGCCCAAGACACATCAGCTTCAACAGATTGCTCAGGAAAAAATGTGTATTTGTCACATTCACAGCTTGTTCTAACATTTCAAGGTTTAAAAAGGAGACTATGATGACATACTTGTTTCAAGCTTCAATAAATGGCATTGCATATGTTTGATGTCTCTGGTATTTTCTGTTTCCAGTGCAAGAAGATTCGTATGGAATTTCCAGGAAAAAACAAAAGCTTTAAAAATATATTTTATATGCCAGGGATCCCCATCACTGAGTTATTTTGGTGCTTGATACTCCAACATAAAAGAGATCATTAAAAAGGGAAAAGTAGAAGAATGGGGCACGGTGCTAAGTAAAAATATACACTAAAAGGCTTCATTACTTCCTGTGAAATAGATGAAATCCTACCACATCTAGCCTAAGCAGTTATGTCTGTAATTTCTTGGCAGCAAATGTGTCTCTTGAAGAGTTGTATATAATATTACCATGCCCATTTGTCCCCCACCCCGAATCTTCTCAACACTCAAGTTTTCCAAGACCTGCTGGTGCTTATGCCCAGAAACTTGATCATACCAACCCTGATCCTTGACATGCTGCCCAGGAGCACAGTTAGGCTTGGGCAGAGAGCACCATCAGTTCTCACTCAGTCATCAGACTGCACCCATGCATCCATCCATGGGCTCAGCCTCACAACACCCCATGGAAGTCGCAGGAACCTTCTCACTTTAGAAAGTAAGTGTGGATCTCCATCCCACAGGAGCAGCACTCTGCACAGGTGCTCTAAGGGAGAGGATTGAACTGATCTGAGAAGTGAGTGGAAGCTCCCTCTACTTTGCAAAGTCCCATTAGGCATTCCTGGATGTCCCGCTGCTCAACACAGCCTGACGAGCAGTTCCTGTGGTTGCTGCACTGTGTGACACAGCTCGCAGCACTCCCTTGGCTCGGCCAAGCATGCAGCACCCACCAAATGATGCCAGCATCAGCTCAAAATTAAACCAACATGGCACAGGATGAGGCAAAAGAAAGGGATTTCAGGTGGGGTGTTCCAGACAGAGGCACTTGATGCAGCACAAGTCATAGTTTAATTTTGTGGATATAGAAACAATACGTTGCTGAGTTAAGAGGGAGAAATTTCAGCGTTGTTGAATGTCCTATCTTTGTTTTGAGAGGGTTATCATATTCCCTGGAGAACAGGAGTTGGTACCAGAAACCTCTCTTCCTTGGATTGGCTGATCTGACTGTGTTTCAGAATGGTGATTAATAAGAAACATGGTTTATTGCTGCTGCCCAGCACTGCAGCCTCCCCAGCCCTTATTCCCTGCAGTAGAATATGGGGAGCTCACACAAGACTATTGCTTATTTCTGTCACTAGTTGATCCCAACCTCCTTTTTTCTCCTAGTGAAGAAGTGCAGATAGCTCCAGCACAACCACAGGAACAAAACCTGGGATGTGTTATCCAAGGAGTACCAGTCTCCTACAGATGCAGTGGTTACAGCAGTAAGACCCAGGGAATGAGAAATAACCACAGGACCTTCAGAGTGGCCAACCACAGTCTGTAAGCTGAGGTGTCAGGGTTTTTAAAGGAACCTTTGATGGAAACCACGAAGTTGCTAAATATCTGTCTTTCAGTCAATGCCTATTTGATATCACAAACTAATAAAAAAATTTTTCAAGATTCTTGAAGGCTTCTAATTCACTGTTACCATTATGAGTCATCAAGTTAGCTTTTGCTAGATCAGAGTTAAAGATCTGGGACAGAGGAAAATAATTTCCAGGAGGGATTGGATGTTTTGGAAGGCAGTTTTTTGCTGGATCTCTGGAGTTACCTCTATCTCTGCCGTGTTACAAGCAGGTGAGAAGATGGTCTGGATTCAGTGGTTCAGTGGCTTCGACTGGGGTCTGAGACATCAGAGAATGAATCATAGAATCACTGAATGGTTTGGGTTGGAAGAAGCCTTAAAGATTATCTAGTTCTAACCCCCTCCTATGGGCAGCGTCACCTTCCACTAGACCAGGTTGCTCAGAGCCCCATCCAGCCTGGCCTTGAACACTGCCAGTGATGGGACATCCATAGTTTCTCTGGGCAACCTGTGTCAGTGTCTCACCAGCCTCACAGTAAAGAACTTTTTGCTAATATCTAACCTAAACCCACTCTCTTTCAGTTTGAAGCTACTCCTTGTCCTGTCACTAGATGGTTTTGCAAATAATCTCTCTCCATCTTTATTGTCGGCTCTCTTCAGGTACTGGAAGGTCACAATTAGGTCACCCCAAAGCCTTTTCTTTTCCAGGCTGAACCATCCCAGCTCTCTCAGCCTCTCCTCACAGCAGAGGTGCTCCAGCCCTCTGATCATCTTGGTGGCCTCCCCTGGGCTCCCTCCAGCAGGTCCCTGTCCCTCCTGTGCTGGGACTCCAGAGCTGGATGCAGTGCTCCAGGTGGGTCTCAGCAGAGCGGAGCAGAGGGGCAGAATCCCCTCCCTCCCCTGCTGCCCACGGGGCTCTGGATGCAGCCCAGGACACGTTTGGCTCTCTGGGCTGTGAGTGCCATGGCCGGGGCACGTCCAGGCTCTCACCCACCAGTCTGGGCAAAGGGCACTGCAGTTTACTGTGGTGCTGGTGTTAAGGAAGCTCCCATTGCAACACTGGCATACTGGAGTGATGCCAAATGTGGCATTAATAGGGAACTGCCATAAGGAAAACTCCAGGCTGAGGGAAGCTGATCAATGAACTATCAGAGAGGGAATGTTTTATTACAAGCCCATCAGGACTCACTGTGAACAGAAGTGCAGTGAACCTTCAAGCACCCCATGTGCTTATTTATACAGATGGCAGTTGTGGATTATGTTTCCTGTTTATTCTCCTGTATCTGCTATCTGTTTCATATGATATCTGAACTAAAGAAGGTTGACATTAAATTCCCACTGTGTTCACTTGGAAGTATATTTCCTTGTTCTTTGGCTCTGGAAGTAAAACTATTGTCATGTTATAACGTATCGGAGCATAAATCAGACTCGTAACAAACAGTGCTGGGTGATAAAATTACTGTCCTGTGCTGCAATGCCTATCTGAAAGCTAATGAATGGTGGTTGTCTGCAAATTCTTTTCCATGTGTCTCTGTCCCCAGTCCCAGCCTTCACGGGACACACCCTGGCCCTGGTAGTCATTGCAAATCACTGGAGTAACACACACCAGTGAGAAGCTGTGAACATAGAAGTGACTGACTTCACCCTCCTGCCCATCTGATGAGATGTCAAGCCCAGCTGGTCTCGGCTTCACAGCCACATAAACTTGAAGTTTTGCTTTACGTCTAAACTGAGGAGAGGCCATGAGCACCCCCAGGATCCAGCATAAGGCAGGAATTTGCTCACAGCAGATGTCCCTCTTGTCAGCAAGTGTTCCCTGCATGTCACCTGGAAGCTGACAGTTCCCTGGCAATCCAGGGTCACTTCATTTCTGTTCATGCCTCTCTTCCAAGTTTGTGTTTAGGCAAGGAGGCAGAGGGGATGTTGCAGCAGCCAGATCCTGCTGTAGGTAATGGGAGCAAAAACATGTCTTGGTAATTATTGTAGGTTACACGACCAGCAAACTTCAGATTTTGGCTGAAGCTTCCTGCTGGCACCATCTGCCCTCCCACAGGGGTGGTCTAATGGACAAGGGTACCCCTGTTTACGTGAGGACCCTGCTGGGAGCAGGCAGTGCTGGCCTCTGTGAGGGTGCTGGGGCTTTGGATCTGCTGCTCCTTTGCCTTTTCAACACCCACTCGGACTCAGTATCAGTCCGCCTGACCTGCAGTCACCCTCCAGATGGGAAATGTGTCTTTCATGCCTTGTTGGACTCATGGTATCCCAAAGAGTAGTGAGATGGGGAACACAAGAACATTCTCTGCTGAGCTCAACAAATCCTTTGAGCAACCCATGTCTCAGGGTTCACTGAGTGCTGTTGTTATGAGCATGTGAGGAGGTAAAAAGAGCCACTAATACATTGGAAACTTTGTTCAGGGAGCTTTTATTCTGGTGCTGTGACTGCTGTGGCCATGACCCTTATTGGGTCTGAAACTGTAGAAAGGTAATCAAAACTGGAGTTCAAATTTTCCATCCAGTACAGACAGTCCCCCCTACCCTAGGTGAAGAATGAGTTTGTCTCTATAAATTTGAAGCAGCAGTGGGAACAAACTATGCTAGAAAGTTTAGTTTCTGAAAAGTAGAGTATTGGAGTGTTTGAAACCTTTTATGCATTAACTCAGGTTTCATGAGTAATCATGAGCAATGTCAAAACTGATAATTTCAGTATTTCTGGAATGAAATATTCCTTTTGAGGGATGTTGGTCAGTGCTCTTCACAGGACAGAAAATCTGTTGGGTGGTTTGTCCACCAGCTGCCACTTCCATGGAGTTCACATTTGGATGAGTGAGTGCCTTCAGTGCAGTTCTGTGCAGGATGCTGGCGGGGTCCCTTTCCTGTCTTTCCTCTTGACAGATTTTTCCAGCATATAGTGACAATTATGACAGCACAAACAGCATAATGTCCTGACCGTAGATGATCTGTTTGGGCTTTTTCTTTCAATAAATAATCAATCCACTGAAGAAGAAGGAGTTAACCAGAAAAGCTGTTTATTGTTTGGTGGCCAGATATGTTGTGCTGGTTTCATACAGGAAATCTGCTGAGCTCAGGACTGAAAGCTCTTGGTTTCCCTGGATGTATTTCACTGGCCGGTGGCTGTGGGAAGCTGGTGCTGAATTGGCTTTGCAATTACTAGGAGTCCCCAAACCGATTTAAAGGGTGTGTCTGACTGACTCACACTGTTTGTGCACAGACACGAGGCTATCATGTGCTTGAGCCTGAAGACCTTTCATAGCGGAAGCAATAAAATAAATCTCTGGAGAAAGAACATTTTGTGTCCTCTGCAACAGCCCATGACACCCGTCCCTCTCAAATGAGAGCTGCCTGCTGAGATGAAGATATGCAGTATGTGGAGTGCAAAACCCACTGTAAATTAGAGCTACAAGGGCGACAGGTTTCTTTCTTCTCTTTCATTATCTTTATTTATTTAGAGAATGACTGTAAATATTTAGCTTTAGATTAGTGAATTAAGGTTGCTGGTAAGAGGACGGTTGCATCCTTAACAGTATTTGTTCTGATCAAAGGAAAACCATGTCTTAGTTTGAGCTCTGTGGAGGTTGTGTCCTGGTGAAATCAGCACATTTTGTGTGCTCATGAGCTGGGCTGCTCAGATTACGTGTTTCATTTGATGAGTGGTCAGTTAGGTGGATAAGAAAGTGGTTGGACAGTAACATCCAGAGGGTGGTGGTCAACAGCTTTGAGCCCCAAAGGACATCAGTGACAAGTGGGACACCCAGGGGTCCTTATTGGGATCAGTGTTACATCTTCATTAATGACACAGAAAAAGGGATCAAGTGCACCCTCACCAAGTTTGCAGGTGACACTGAGCTGAGTGGTGTGTTTGACACACCTGAAGGACAGGATGCCATCCAGAGGGACCTGGACAAGCTCGAGGAGTGGTCCATGGGAACATCATGAGGCCTAACAGGACAAGTTATGGTGCTGCACCTGGTTTGGGACAACCCGCAATATCAGCACAAGCTGGGCATGAACAGAGCAAGAGCAGCCCTGCCCAGAAGGACTGTGGTTCTATGCCTGATTTTTCAAGATTTCTGCATTTTGCTAGCTTCCATTTTTGCAGCTGCTTCTTCCAAACTCAGGACTCATTCTTTCCATGCCAGGAATAGGTGCAGCCTCCATTAGAAATCCATTTCACAGAGGGGTGCTTGCAACCTTTGGTCAAATCACCTCTTTCTTCCCTTAAATGAGATAAATACACCAAGTTTCTTCAGGCTTATTCCATGGACTTCAATTTTTTCTGCTCCTGTTGAACGCTTAAATGTATAACCTTGAAGTGCAGATGCACAAACTTGCAAATCTGGATTTGTCACTGCCTACAACATTGGTATTCTCTTACATTTTCAGGGTCAAATATTAGTTATTACACTTCTTCCATTACATTATAAACACAAAGTCAGATGGTAGGTTGCCATTACTATGATGCTATTTTCCAATGTCATGAACATCAGCATACAGCCCCCCCCCATATAGGACCTCTCATCTTTGCTTTTCCTTCTCCTTCCTTTATGAAAGTAGATTTTTAAATTCCACTGACTTTAGCAAGTGACCCAGTTCACCCTATCTAACCAATCTTCCTCATTTACTATCTTGCCAATTTTTATCTCATCTGAAAATATTCTCTGCACTGATTTTCTGTTTTCTTCCAGATCACCAATAAAGATATTTAATGGCAGGAATATCTTTCTACAGGAGTGAAAGTTTTTGGTTGACATTTCCCTTGTATTTTATTTTTATGATGAATTCCGAATGAGTTTGTGTTTACCATAGTGGTAGTTTTTGCAATCAAAATATTGCACAGGACAAATCAAAATTTTTCACAGATGTCTTTTGCCTTATCTAACCCAGCTTGTCTGCTGGAGGGAAGCTGTGTTAGAATTGTGGTTGTACTACGTTGGAGAATCAAGCTAGCATAAGCCACAGCCCTAACCTTTGTCTTACTAAAATTTCAACCTCAAGGCACACTCTAAACATGCTCAACCACAGCTTTGAAATGCCTTTGATGTCAGATTTCTGTTAGCATAACCACTGAGACATCTTTGGGTCAGATAGATGGTTGCCATCTTAAATATCCAGAATGGGAAGGAAATAAAATAAAAGACTCGTAGAGATCTATTGCAAGTCATGCTTCTCTGTTGCCTTTTGACACCTCTAACTATGCATTTGAAATCATAGGAATTTTGAAAACTTAAGCAGCTGCTGTTCCATCCAGCTGCAGAGTGGATCAGAACAGCAAGACTCCAGGAATTTGCTGCAGCAGAGAAAACATCTGGCTTCTCTTCACAGTAATGGCTGATATGCTGACTGCAAAGCTTCAGCCTACAAATGCTCCTCAGACATCCCCTAAGCTGCCTGCCAGGAACCTGCAGGTCCAGTGTTCACAGCTGGATGAAGCCTGGCTATGAAACAAGGGGCTTATGATGTGATGGATCCTGGATTTGGAAGTCTCCCTGAGCCAATACTTCTATGTGCCTGAAGATTTAATCAGCTGGGAAAACTGCAATAGAAGATGGGGTGCTCAGGCTCACGTTGGAAAGGTGCATCCCAACCCCACCGTGCTACCTTGGTGCACACAAGTATTAATCCAGAGCCTTCCTGCTCTTCCCCAGGGACCATTAGTTGGCCATGACTCCTACAAAGTAAAACCAAATTGAGGAAGGAAAGGAAACTGACAAGGGAGCTGGCTGTCCTTACCACTGCTGTAATTGAGCAAATAATCCCAAATATCTCTATAGCTGAAGCCAGGAACAGAGCTGCTTTTGATCTAGGGATGCTAGTCTAGCTCATAAACAGCTTAGAAGGGGAAGTATTTTGTTTTATTTGCAGCTAGTTTGGAGCGAAAAGAAGGGAACTTGGAGTTCTGGAAAATAATGAGAGGTTCCAGGTGACAGTGATGTTGTTACAAATCCAGGTGCTCTTTGGATCTGCTTGCCTGTGTAGTGCTGAGCTGTGATCCCTCCAGGTGGATCCCAAAAGTGCAGCCATAGGCTTATGGTCAGGCAAAATGTCCATGGAAAGCTCCAAAGCAGTGGTAGTCACTGGTGACTGATAAAAGGAAATCAAAATGTGGGCAGTTTCCATAAGAGAAGGAATTTCACCATCTCAGTGAAGGACTTGCCACTTTCCCCTTGTGCCACCATTGTATCAGCTTGTGAATAAGGAATAATTTGCCTCTAAACTGACAACTTTGGGAACACTTAGCTCTGATGATCTAGGCTCTGAGCCATTTTATGACCAAAAATACCTCTTTCTATACAAAATAATATATTATTTCAAATGTCAGTGGTACCTAGCTTATGAAATAACAGCTGAACTTGGAATGTCTGGGCAGTTCAAAGCTGTAGCTGTTCAGGAGCTTTTTAACGAGTAAAAAGATACTTCACTGAAGATATTTTGCTCAACTATGAGAAGCTCAGAATTCATTTTAAAAACCTGTGTATTATAGAATGAGTGACATCTTGTCAGATAAAAAATAATAATATCATAGCTACCATTTTCCTTTCAAAGAAAAGATGTGGCAAAGTTGTAGTTCTTACTGAAAAGTTCACAAGCCCTTAAAACCTTGACATGTGTCAATTTTTTTGGCTCTGTGTTCAGTCCTAGCAACTACTGAGAAATAACATTTAACATGTTTCTGGAATTATGGTGTTAACTCTGATATCCTGTCTAATTTCCTTTCTGTGCCTACATTTCCCCTCCATAAATACTGGAGGGATACTGCGTGGTAACTGATGAGCTGTGCTATCAATCACTATTGCTCTTCGCTGTTAAATAGCTTTTGTATGCTATGCGGTACATGGCACTGGATGTTATTTATTAACACATGCAATTCAAATCATTATTCATATGAAATTGCTATCTGTGACATCTGAAGACTGTCCTGAAATGATGTGTTGAACATGATTTCTACCTCAAGTACTAAGTCATGCACATATGAAGAAGCTGAATAAAACTGAACAGCAATTGATAAGATTTTCATCAGCTAGGTGCTTGCCCTCTCCCTTTTTTAAATGAGAAACAAACTTACAATTGCTTTACAACATTTCTTTTCTTGAAATTCAATCTGTGTTCACACAAAAAAACCCTGCTTTGCAAAGCTTTGGATAATTTTGAATGAAGCTTCAGGTGTTGAGCTAAATGTACCTTGGATGAAATTTGCATGACTGTAAGTCTCCAAGTTGAAAACTGTTCTGGTAACAGTGCAGGGGTTTTTACTGAACAAGTGTCTACATGCGTATCTGTTCCAGTCTCCAGCTCAGCTCTTCCAGCCACCATCCGCTGCTGATTCTATTTCCATCACATGTGAAACTGCCTGTGTGCTTTCTTCCTAATAGACTTCCTGCATCATCTTTGTGACCCTTGATGGTGCTCCCTTCACTACGTCCGTGGTATTTCTGCTGGGGAGCCCACCACGTTGTGCAGCACTCCAGATGTGCCTCCCCAGGCTGAGCAGAGGGGAAGGATCCCCTCCCTTGACCTGCTGGGCTCCTGTCACCCCATTTCTCCAGCCCACTGAGGACCCTTTGAATGGTGGCACAGCCCCCTGGTGTCGAGCCACTCCTCCCAGTGTGAACGTACTGAGGGTGCCCTGTCCCATCATCCACATCACTGATGAAGATGTTGAACAGGACTGGCCTCAGTATTAGCCTCAGGGCACGTCCCCAGCCACTGCCCTTTGGACAGACTTTGCTGTTAATCACTGCCCTTTTAGCCTGACAGTTCAGACACCTCTCACACCCACTTACCTAGTCCATGCTTCACCAATTTGTCAACAAGGGTGCTACAGAAGACAGTAGCAAAAGCCCTACTAAAGCTGAGACAGACAGCAGGTGGGTATTCAGGTAGGTGAATTCAAAACACTGGTTTGCTTGACTGGTGGTAGCCTGTCAGACAGCCTGGAGTAGTTAAAGATGTATTCCCAAAAATCTCTCTGCTGACAGTCCCCACAGTTGCAACTCAAAAGCAAAAGTTTGTCAAAAGCAAGAATGAACTAGAAACATACCCAGCAAGTTCAGCCCTTTTCAGAGTGTGGGTTACTGAAACAAATAATGTCATGTCATAATTCAGTCCTCAATCTTCTCGTTCTGCATTTACTGAAGGGTAACTTGAGAGCTGAGTGGTTTTTGCAACTGAGACGGAGAAAAGAAAATCATCCTGTCTTGCACTGAGTTCTGTCTGAGGATGAAAACTACTGGGCTGCAGTTCTTTTATGAGATTTATTTTTATGATATTCTTGTGTGCTGCTGTTACACCCAGTAATCCTGGTTGAGGTGGTGATGTTGCCCTCCCTTCCCAGCACCTCTCCTCCACCAGCTCTTCCCCTGTCTTGAGAAGCAATGCTTCTTCTCAAGTAAAAATGCCTCTTTTTATGGTGCTTCAGAATTCCCGCAATAATAAACAGCTGTGGAGAGAAAAATCACTCCACCTCCATCATGAAGACTGAAAACCATTTGAGGAAGGAAAAAGTAAATTGCTTGCTATCAGGATTTGGGGTTTTTTCCTTTTCAAGAGGATTATACGGATCTTTCTGCACACTCCAGAGCTGTGTAGCAGCACCTTCATTGCTCACTCAACTTCTGAAGTTGCTCTTATGGAACAGAACAGAACAGAAAGGAGAAAAAGTGATGCTGCATCCAAAGCACTGTGGGTAGCAGGCTGAGAATTGGGATTCTTCAGCCTGGAAAAGAAAAGGCTTTCGGGTGGCCCAATTGTATTATTCCAGTAGCTGAAAAGGTAGCTACAAGAACAATGGAAAGGGACTCTTTAGGAGGGCCTGGAATGACATGACAAGGTGGAATGGCTTCAAACTGATAGAGGGTAAGTTTAGATTAGATATTAGGAAGAAAATCTTTACTGTGAGGGTGGTGAGGCACTGGAACAGGTTCTTCAGGGAAACTGTGGATTCTCCAACCCTGGAAGTGTTCAGTGCCAGGTTGGATGGGGCTCTGAGCAACCTGGTCTGGTGGAAGGTGTCCCTGCCCATGGCAGGAGGGTTGGAACTGGATGATCTTTAAGGTCCCTTCCAGCCCAAACCATTTTATAATTCTATGATAAATTACTGGGGAGAAGGATCAAGCCCTTGTGAGTGGCTCAGACAGATCTTCCAACCAACAAAATTGGTGCCTAAAAAGTGCACAAGGTTAATTATTAATAACCCCAAATTATTAATAACTATTAATAACCCCAAAACAGGCTGCAAACCCTCAGCACACATTCATCTCCCTCTAGAACTGTGCTTGGTCACGAAGTGTGGTGAAAACTGCCTCCTTGGTGGGAGTGCCAGGGCTGAAGGCCCTGCTGATGAACAGTGGGGCAAAAGTGATCAGTGAGTTAGATTTTGTTTTTCCAGACTTTGTTATCTGTTATAGTTTCTGAAGACAGTTGTCTTCTGAAGAACTGAACACCTTTTATTGATCAAATCTGTTTAAGGGCACTGGTGACATTTTGAGCACTGAATCAATAATGTGCCTGACACACCATAAGCGAGGGTAGACCAGAGAAGGACAGATTGATTGATTGATTGATTGATTGATTTTTCCTTTTGCAACTTTTGAAGCAGCACCTCTCCGGGCTCCCAGAGCTCCTCACTACAAATGCTGGGCAGCTGCTGGGCCAAACCAGCTCTTGAAGTATGGGGGAAAAAAAGGCGTTAAAGAGTCACTATTAGGGAGTCACTGTCTCAAGAGGTAAATAAAATGATTCAGTGACTTAGAGAAGGGCTGTTCTGACTGCAATTTAAACAGCAGAGAAGCTCCATCATTTTCAAAATAAAAAAAAAGTTTTGACCATATCTCTCTTCTCTTTCTGTGGCTGATAGGGGGATCCACTTCCTGCCCTGATGTAAAAAGCCGTGTCAGGGCATACCAGCAGCTGCTAAGAGTGTGTGGTGCAAGAAACAGCAATCCCAGTGTGCTGTGGCTGTTTGCAGTGCTGGAGACAGGCTCTGCATCCCTGCATACACACACAGGCATGGTTGCTCGTTCTTCTAAGAGATGTGACCCCATAAAAAATGCTGCTTGGCAGAGCAAACAGAAGAGGCGGTGCAGTGTGGGGAGCAGAGCCCTGGTTTCCAAGCCTGAAGGTCCCGTTCTTCCAGGGCTGTGCAGGGTGACGGGGATTAAGTCAGTGCTGTGCTGTGCACTCCTGGTGCCCCTGCATAATTAGATCACCATCACTTCAGAGCAGAGTCTGCTTCTGTACAGTTTTGAACAATGAGGTTTTGATCTTGTTGGGGTCCCTTGGCACCAAATTAATACTGTTTCATTGAACATATTATAAGATTTACTGCCACATCACCAGGATGGCTTTTAAGAAAGCTGACCCTGTGATGAAGGGACAGAGCTGAGGATGGGAAATTGAAACCTTAATCTGGTTTTCTGTTATAATTTTGAGTCAGACATTTATTCCTTCAGCTGGCATAAACCTCTGTCTTGCACAAGTCAGCTGTTAGTGAACTAAGATTTTCAGATTTTATCAGTGATTTATGATACTGGTTCTGATGATTTTGTTTGTTAATTGCAAGATAACAGACTATTGTATTGCTTTGCAAGACTAGAGTATTGCTTTGCAAAGCATGTTGTTAGAAAAAAAAAGCCATACACCAAAGCACTGCACTGTGTGCTTTGCCAGATCTACATGGAGCATCTTGAAAACCCAGGAGTTAGTTGCTGAGAATTCAAGATTCATTAAAACAGAAATAGAAACATTCTAGCTTTACATGCTGGTGGTGAGAAGATAGGTCCTTCCTATAAAATATGAAGGTGTTTGAAATCTCCAAAAAGAGTCCCAGATCTGTTAGGCAGCACAGGCCTTGTTTTATCTGTTTCTTTATTGTCTTCACTTTTCTCATGTCTTCTTCTGTATAGGAGATACCCCAAACTCTCAATATGCTCTTCTTTGGATGTTGAGGATTTGGGTTTGAACCCCTTCAGACAGAGGAGGGAACTGATGAGGGAATGGCACATCGGAGACAGGGACTCAGTGCCTGGCAAGTAGCAAGCTTCAAGATTAATAGGACTGTACCTCCACAGGTTAGGTACTTCAGGGCCAGGCTGCAACTGGCTGCAGAATTCCCACCTGTAAATCCTGAATGATACAAGTCATTGTATCATGTGAGGAAATGGAGGTTTGTTGTTTGATGGTCGTTCCTAGTCAGAGCTCGAAAGTCTTAATCTCTGGAAAAAGTCTGAAACTGAAAACAAACCAACTTGCCATTGGAAAGTAAAGCCCAAAAAATCTGAAATTATTTTTATTTCCGCCCTGTGAACAATCTCAGAAAAATGTGGCAGGAAAAGATACAAATAGCTCAGCCTGCTGATGCTGAGGAGTTAGTCAGAAAGGAGAAACTTGATAAAGTGTATGTACAGTCAGTTCAGGGACATCTGTTCAAAGACATAAAATGGCTTAAAAATTGTAAAGAAATAAATATTTCTCCTAAATAAACTTCTATTTGATCTCTTTGTGCTATTATTATGATCTGAAGGTGTTCAGACTCCACCTGATCCCTCTTCTGATGCCACCTGTCCTGATGTGAGGAACAGAACTCAGAATACTTATATGTGATCTGATTTTCCAGTTAAAACGAGTGTTTATGAAGAAATGTCATTGTATGATCATTAACTCCCAGCTGGCAATGGCTTCTTGGAAAGGTGTGCTTAATAATTTTGACATTTCAGTGAGTGCACCAAGAAAAGGTACCTTTCCAAAAAATTGTATTAATTCAAAGCTGTTTCAGTGTGCAGCCTGACATCCTTGTAGATACTCAGGGATAGAGATTTCACATCCTTATGTGCCTGTATCCCATTAAAGGAAAAACACAGATGATTTTCCCTTTTATTGCCAGTGTGCTTTAGACAGGTTACAGACTGTCCCTGAAGCATGCAATTGAAAAACCACACATCAAACATGATTAGATTGTCATTCTGCATCTAAGCTCCTGCAGCGTATTAAGTTAACCTGTGCTGATGTTGCCATAGGGTAAGTTTTGACTATTCCAAAAATGAAGAGTCATGTTTCAGGAATGCAATAAAATCAACAAAAGTCTGGTTTATAAGCCTGCTTCTTCTTGTGATGGGTAGCAAAAGGTGTTCTAAGTGTCAGCCCCAAACTGGCATGCAGTGAACATACTCTCTTCTAATCTAGTGAGATAAACCTTTCACAGGGTGGGATGTTCTGACTCCAAGGAGCTTAATTGTACTTTGCATCTGGATGTCAGCAGGGAGTGCACGGCATGTCTTTGTTCCATACTTTCTTGTCTCATCTCTGCTTCCTTTCAGTTTCTCCTTGTCACTGTGGGGATCTCAGAGAGGCAATTCTAAAGACTCTGTGGAAGACAAGGCTGTCTCATGATGCATCTCTGTCATGGTTAACTGGCATATAGATATAGATTTGGTTTTTTTCTTTTTGGCGTGCTGATCACTTTGGGTTTGCTTGGTGGTATTTTTCCCAGTTTTCACAGCTACCTTCAGAACATTTGTTGTTTGCAGAAGAGCTTTGCAATCCAGTTTGAAGGCTGTAGTTTTCAGAGGGATACAGATATCTGATGTATTGAAAACAAACACGTAGCCCAGATGATTTACCCTCAATGTCTGAGAAAACTGCAAGATGTCCCTGGCTGCCCCAGTTTATCTGAGCACATGTTCTTGTAGTGATTTATCAGAGGCTGCTAATGCATGCCTTGCTTCAGAAGCTGTACTACATGAAAAAAGTTAAACAAAAAACTTTTGATGCAAGTCCAAATGTATCTCATTCTGTATGAGGGTGCTCAATCACAGTGGCTAACAAGGCATCAGCCACATCCAGACAACTGTGAAAGAATATTCCTGTCCAAGGCAGATGGAAAACACTTTTATAGAAAAGCTGAATGGTTTTGAAAATGCTCCTTGAGCACCAATCATTAAATTCTGTCTTTTTTTTAATAAGCGTAGCCTTTAGCAATTCTTAATTCCATCACATCAATTTGTCATTGTCAGATTTGAGGGCCAATTGCTTAGATTTTTGCCAGAGATGACCGTGCAATTCAGAAATGATGGAGAAAGCAATCATGAAATTACACAGGGCATGAACTGAAGATCTCAAATGAGTTTCCAAAGACCACTTAATCTTGGCCCAGTCTCACAAAGGAAAAGTCAGACTTGCTGAAACAATTCCCCTTTACCAAGGAGCATGTATGGACTGGGTTTGGATGCAGTGGGAAAAATGTAGTCAGGCAAGACTGAGTGAGTAAAGGTGCCTACAGCAACTAATGGTTTATCTCACAGCTGGGTTCTCCCCAAAGGTGCAGCTGCACTGCTTCTAGAGGAATTGATACATGACTGAATCTAAATAGTGAAACTGCATCAGATTGAACCAGTGGTGTAATGGAGTAAGTATTACCATCCCAAGGTACAACAGGAAGCACCTTAGTGGAATTACCCTTGGTAGTAGCAGCATCCAGGCAGCTCTGGTCCAGGGGAAACTCTTTCAGGGAAGTTTGCAGAACTGAGGAACTTCACAGAAGGCTGAATCCTGGCACAGTGATTCCTGACTGATACAGAAATTACTGCCATACATTATTTGTATATGGTTGGATCAGTAAGGTATCTTCCTTCCCTGTCATTCCATGTGCCTCCTCACAGGTGGCAATGGCACAGCTGAGAGGGGAAAGTCCTAGTTGTCAAACCTAACTTCCTTTCATGACAAGGTAGCCCACCTAGTTGATCAAGGGAAGCCAGTGGATGTTATTTTTATCTTCTTGCATTTCAGCAAAGCTTTTGATACAGTCTCTCACAGGATCCTTCTGGAAAAAATGCCCAGCTCACAGCTGGATAAACACATCAGGTGATGGGTGAGCAACTGGCTCATGGGTGGGGCACAAAGGGTTACAGTGGATGGGGTGACATCAGACTGGGGACCTGTCACCAGTGGGGTTCCTCCATCCTTGGCCCTGTGCTCTTCAATATCTCCACAAACTTGAACGCAAGACTGGAAGGGACACTAAGCAAATTTGTCAATGATACAAAATTGGGAGGAGCTGGTGACTCCCTTGAAGGCAGAGAGGCCCTGGAGAGAGACCGAGACAAATCACAGAGATGGGCAATCACCCATGAAGTTCAACAAGGGAAAGTGGATTCTGCACCTGGGATGGGGTAACCCTGGACATACAGACAGACTGAGGAATGAGAGGCTGGGGAGCAGCTCCACAAAAAGTGATCTGGGGCTCCAGGTTGATGGCAAGTTGAACATGAGTCAGCAGTGCCCTGGCAGCCAGGAGGGCCAGCCCTGTCCTGGGGGGCATCAGGCACAGCACTGACAGCCGGGCAAGGGAGGGGATTGTCCCACTCTGATCTGCACTGGGGCAGCCTCACCTCCAGTGCTGGGAGCAGTTTTGGGTGCCACAGTGTAAGAAAGGCAGTAAACCATTAGACAGTGTCCAAAGGAGAAGAACGAGGATGGTGAAGGGTCTGGAGGGGAAGCCATGTGAGGAGCAGCTGAGACTCAGGGGACACCTCAGTGCAGTTACGGCTCCCTCATGAGGGGAAGCAAAGGGGCAGGCACTGATCTCTTCTCTGTGGTGACAGTGACAGGGGCCGAGGGAATGGCCTGGCGTTGTGTCAGGGGAGGTTTAGGCTGGATATCAGGGAAAGGCTCTTCCCCCAAAGGGTGGTTGGGCACTGCAATGGGCTCCTGAGGGAAGTGGGCACAGCACCAGCCTTCCAGAGCTGAAGAAGCATTTGGCAATGCTCAAGGTGTGATCTTTGGGGATGGTCCTCTGCAAGGCCAGGAGTTGGACTCGATGATCCTTGCGGGTCCCTTTCAACTCAGCATATTCAGTGATTCTGTGAAACTAAATTTGCTGTGAAGTAAAGCCAAGTTGGAGATGTACCTTACCAGATACTCCATGGGCAATGCCCATGAAAACTTCCCTAGGCATTTACAGACGGAAAAGCAAATAGCAAATGACTTGTATTTCTCTTACCTAATGCTGGCATTCTGAACAGGCTCTGCCAAAGTGGAGGGGTGGCTTTCAGCCTTCTCAAACCCTGGAATGAATTGTATAAAAGCTTCTTTCCTGCTTGACAAGTGGTCCCATCATCAACCTACAACACCAAAGCTGCATCCTCCTGTCTTAGGAGACACACACATGTACTACCAAGGACATCCTACATCCTACCAAGGATGACAAGCAGTGACCAAAACCACTGTTCAGAGGACGTCTGGTTGAACCAAGGGAGAGGATGTGCTGCTTGGGCCAAGCCAGTGCTATGGATGAAGTACTACACTTCACTTGTAACCAAGTGTCATGGGTTAGCATAGTTTGAGTTTTCTAAGGAAGACTCCTTCAGCCTCGGAAGTGATCTTTTTGCAAAGAGGTGCTTACAGCTTTCTCTAGACCTGACCTAACCAATCAACTGGCTAGTTGGAATATTGACAACTTCTTTAAGCCACTCAAGAAGCTTGGTACGCCTCTGTGATACACATTTAAGAATGAACAAAAGCCCGGGAAGCTCTCTCTGGCTTCCGGCTTTCGGACAGGTAACTGGGGGAGGCCCGGGGCACGGCCCAGCGGGGCCGGGCTGGCCAGGAGAGCGGCCCTGTTCCATCTGCGGCCCGGCCCGGCCCCCCTCAGCCCTGTTTCGGCTGGGCCAGGCTCCCTCAGCTGCTCCGGGCAGGCCATGCCCCCGCTCCAGCTCACTGCGGGCAGCAGCCCGGCAAGGAGAGATAAGCGAATTCCAGCTGCAAGGCCGGGTGAGATTAACTCTTTTAGTGCTGTAAGATTTCTCCAGAACAGATGAAGCCTGCAGACATCAATCCTCTCCCAAGTCAGAGGAAAGGGAAAGATGAAGGCACGTGAAGTAAACCGCATAGAGACACCAAAGTCAGTGAAGAGGGAAGAGCTGAATCCCTGAGAGAGGAGAAAGAGGAGATGCTTCTCCTGGAAGCTGAAATTCTCTTGTAAGGCTGTGGTGATGGACTATAATATATATATAATAATANGTTGTGGCGAAAGCTGCAAGTTGAGGGAAGGGACTTTCACAGGCAAGAAGAAAACCATCCCGGGCGGCTGCCTTGCTGTGACGCTGAGCCACAAGAGAACTGTTTAACTGTTTTCTTGTGGAGATGTCTCCATAGCATGAGCAAGAGAGACTTCTCTCCCTAAGTGGACTGAGAAAGGTTATTATAGAGATTTCAACCCACTGAAAATCTTGAGGGTTGTTTTTTTACATTGTTGGTGGGAGGAGGGAAGAAGGTGGGGGGAAGAGAAGTGTTCTGAGGGTTTAGTCTAACTTTTTTTCCCTGCCTTTTAGTTCTGTTAATAAATTTCTTTATTCTGTTAAGGTTTAAGTTTTGTGCCTGCTTTGCTTTCTCCTAGTTCTTATCTCACAGAAGGAAAATAAGTAAGTAACGGGCATTTTGAACCAAACCACTACACCAAGAAATAGTGATATGTTTATCAATGTAAAGCAGTGATTTAACAAAGTTTGATTGTAAATGTGACAATGTCTTAACAAGATTCAATGGCAAGGTACACTTGATTTTCATTGCGTAGAGAACAGGGTCAGGCAAAATTGTTGTAGGGAGACCCTGCTTGCCATTGAGTCATGCAGTTCAGGAAGGACCCCCTTGCATTCAAAACTTCTTTCTGAGGGGACTCTAGGTACAGCTGAATCCGGGCTTAGTCCCAGACTCAGTCAATGGCTTCTGTCTAAAGGATTACACGTGCACAATCCATCCTTTGTATTACTTAGCCAACGTTTCAAAGTTTAGCATGCTGTTAATCACTTGCTGAGAATCTGTTGTGGCAAGGATTCTCCCAACCTCAAGGATTAACCTTGAGCAGAGTCTTTACCCAAGGGGATATCCTGGCATACAGCCCACTACCATAAAGAAGAGCCCAACAGGCCCTCAGCTGTCAACTATTTATGGAACAAGACAATTGACTTACAGTAGTATTTGCATACCAGACGTATCTTGGCACCTGCTCAACTAGCCCTCAGCTGCTGAGGAAGATTTATGGCCCTGAACTCCTGTGGTGTTGTCTGTAAGCCAGATGCAGCCATCAGGAACGCTGCTGAAGGCTACTGCTCGAGCAGGGAAAGGGCTGGGGGAGCACAGCCTCAGAGCCAGTTTTGCTTCTGTGCACACACACAGCTGCTGGCAGCTGGAGAGCTGAAAACAGCAGAGCACGCGTGTAGGTGGCACTCAAGTGCAGCATTGCACTGACCTCAATCTGGGGGCAGACCCCTCAGTTCTGTCACCACCCTGCAGGAGCTCTGCACTGTGCTGGATCATACCTTTGGGTGGTGGTTCTAGTCACGTATGCATATAGTACATATCCATTGTTGCACAGGTATTCAAGAGCACAGTCTCAGCACATGAGGTTGCTGTAGAAGGACAGCCTCTCCGAGACTGGTACCTGCTGTGCCATAAACAGCAGCAGCTGCTGCTTTGCAGCACTAGTTCCTCATTACTCAACCTGGGCAGGTTCTGGGCAGTTCAATGCTGGTGTGCCCAGGGTTCCCCACAAAAGGAAAGGAGAGCTCTCTGAAAACCAACAAATACACTAGTGAAAAGGCAGTATGAAGCACAATTTCTAGAAGGAAACAGAGCACTGGCTCTTTTACCCTGGGCAACTGGTATCTATACTGGGTTTGCTTCACCAGTTGATGAAGTCCTTCTGCCCCAGGGCAGCTGCTCCCACTGCAGTAACTGCATAGGCAAGTCACTCCTCAGCAAAGCAGAGCAGGTGCAAAATACAGAAAATAACAACCCTCACAAAAGTAACTCCGAAAAAAGCAAGGTAGTGAAAAATCAATCTGCCCCTTTTACCCCCCCCCAGCAGTTAGATGGAACCTTTAATCTCCATGAACAAAAGGAGGATGAAATAGATTTTGCTGAAAATTGCTGGGGTTACAGTCTGCTGAGTCTGAATTCACTAAAGGTTCAAATGCTGATAAAATGTGACCATCACCCCTGAGTAAAATAGGTGATAAAAGGCAGGATAAAATGCTTCTGCCCAGACAATAATGGAAATGGCAAGACATGGAGGTTTTCAAAAGGTGAGATAGTTCAAACCTGTCCTCAGACTCATCTGATCTTTGCTTAGGCTGTAGCAATAACTTTCTTTTTAAATGAACTGTTATCAAGCACCTTTTGAAGCTGTTACGGTTAGTTAAGATTAATAATAGAAAAGATGCAAAAAAAACCTCACACCAAGATTTTATTTTTTGTCAGTAACAGACATTTGCCTCTTGTTAGCCAGGTGTAGAGAAAGACCCCAAAATCAATTGATGAGATCCCTCAGCAGTAAGATAGGAAGGGCTGCTAATTATGCGAAGGAAGTGTTCCATGGATGGGACTGTACCTATTAAACTGGAAAGTAGCATTTGTCTTAAAGAAATAATCACTACCTTTTTTTGTTCAGTACATTCTTCTTTCTGCTGTGACAGGTGCCCTTGCTGTACTGACAGCTCAGAGACACGAACAGTAACACCTTTTGTTTCTCACACTACTGGTTTTCTTAGCTGCTTCTTTGGCCCTACTATGCCCTGCTTTTTCCAGACAGTGTTATCCCCTTTCTACAGCTCCAAGGACTTTACCTGCAGAGCCAGCACATTTCAGAGACTGCCTTTGGAGGAGGATGCAGTAGGCTTTGGTTAACAGCCCGGTGCTCTGTGACAGATGGGCCCACAGGAGGCAGAAGTGCCACACTGTGGGAGCTGAGATGCTGCCAGAGGCACCAATCACGACAGAAGCAGGAGGCTCTGTTCATGTCCCTGTTCGGGTGACTGGGAGCTCTGGAGAGTCAATATATTCAACTGGTGTGAGACCACGAGACAGGATGGCAAGGTATAATTTTCTTTGCTCTTGGAGACACTCCAGAAGCTGCTGCTGCACCACATGGTTACTATGTGGGTTCTTAAGCCTGAGGTCTATTGTTAAACTTGCATGAAAAACATTTGTTATCAAAATCTATGTTATTCTTAACCACCAGGGGAGGTGGAATGCCACAGATATCCCTGATTAATGTTTCAATATTCCCTTGCAGTCACAGAAAGTCATTTCATGTTGCTTCATCTGTCATTGGTTAGAAGCCAGGAAACTTTACTTATACATTTTTGAAAAATTTGATTTTTTTAAACAAAGAGGCATTTCTGACTAAAGAAAGATCCCCATTAAAATGAGCAAGAGGTCCAAATGTGAAATATACTTCAAATCTGGCTCAGAACAAAAACCTCTGTGGTTAACTAAATTAGGGAAACTACAAATTCTTTATATGCCAGGTAGAGCAGATGGTGTTAAAATTCTTCTTCAGCTTGTCTGGAACGAGAGCCTTTCAGCTGCAGCAGCCTCTCCACAGTGTCTGCAATGGTTCTTTCCCCATGTACCTTGTTGTCTCGGGTGCGGATGTTCACTGTTCCACTTGCCTTCTCCTTTTCACCAACAACTAGAAACAACCAAGAGGCAAAGGAATTAATAGTTTTTCACAATTCTGTCAATTACTTGGAGGGTAGAGTTTCTCTGTCAAAGGCTCCTTGTACTCTAATGGGTCCCAGATGGTTTTAAGGTCAATGCTAGACCATCAATTCACATGACAGGACTAATGTGCTGCTTCAAATCATGTACTTCAGGACGAGTTTCTAATTTTTCCCTGCATCACTCTCTCTGAAAGAGGCTTCACTCTCTCTGAAAGAGGCTTCTCTTATGCATGCATGCCTAGTTCAGAAGTATACCACAGCTGAATGCAGTGAAAACATATTTCGTTTACTGAAGTAGAAACAAGAGCATAACTTATGCTCTTGCTTATGGGGAAGATGGAAAATCACTTAAAAATCTGACTGATAAAGGACAAGAAACTTCATATCTCTCCCCACACTGCTGACCAGAAGACAGTAAAAACCTTTTTCAAAAGCATCAGTAATGCCTAGGGTCACAGTGTCTCCTTTCAGGGACAGCTATACAATCCAGGAACGCCTATGATGTCAGCAGGAGACGTTCTCTGCAGTGGAGACTCCTAGGAACAAACTGACCTAAAACACTGATTACAACTCTCTGCCTTGCTCACAGAATGATCAAATCCTGTAACAAAAGGGTCAGCCAGTACAAGGTAACAAATACATTACCCAGAATGAAGTTATACTGCGCAAGCTGAGCGTTTCTGATCTTCTTGTTCAGTGTGCACCCAGGATCTACATCAACATCTGCCATAAATCCAGCATCATGAAAGTGCTGCCTGACCTAAGGAAAAAAGTATTTAAACTGTCACTACTGGATATTCATGACCATGAACTATTCACAACTTGTAGATTTAAATCATTTCAGATTATCTGAACCCTAAAACAAAGGCATTGTCATAGGTTCAGACTTTGGAGATGCGCCCAGTTCAAGAAATTAAAATATGTCAGCTATCATGCAACTACATACACACTAAGTAAGTAAGCAGTGATGTGAACATCTAATGTTTGGCCTGAATAGTGATTTTAGTTTAATATTGTAAAAGGCAACAGGATGGTGGACCTTACTGATTAAAAGAGATTATTTTTTTTTAAATTTTGCAGACTTTTTATTTATATAGAATGTGCTTGAAATAACTACAGGAAAAGGTGTGCTGGATGCTAAATACGCAAAGACTCATTTTCATCTCTCTTACTGCTCTGCAAGATGCACATGGTCATGAGAGACTAGAAGCTGAAGGGTAAGACACATGTGAGCGAGAAAAAAACTAAGTTTTCCAAAAAAAAAAGTCTCACAAAGATCATTGTTTGTTATTCACCTATCCAAAATCTAACTCAGGTTATCTTTAAGACAGGTCTAGAACTTCAGCAGCTAATCGTTGCTGTGATATAAAAATGACTAATTGTAATATGCTAAGACTTGGAATACTTCTGTGAGATAAATACTATTAATCATTAATAACCAAGTATTTTAGATCAATACAAAATACTGAAAGTGAATCCCTGAAACCATATACATCACCTTTTGAGCATACTCATCACATGCTGGTCCCACTGGTACCACCATTACTTGCTGTGGGGACAGCCAGAGTGGCCTTCAATAAACAAACAAAACAAGTTTATATAGTTTTCAGTATTTTTTCAGTATGAAAAATACTATTTACAGAGAGGAATAAAATCCACACAAGAGACTCTTGAAGCCAGCACCATAGATTGGGTTCAGAGGTCATGAGAGCCCTATATTCATTACAATCATTTCCCCAAAAGAACTGAGTGTCTAAAAAGATTGCAGCATGGGCAGGAGCCCTTGCTAACTGGAAGACTGATGTTGTGTTTCACAACAGACAACAAAGACTAACTGCTTGAGCTCATTACTAACTAAGCACAGGAAAACACTTCCTTTTGAGTCTTGTCATAATAAGAGGGGTCACTCCCACTGGGTATTAACACAGGTAAAGTAGATCACCTACATAAATGACTCTTTACAAGACAGTCCTGCTGCAAAAGCAGTTGGGATGCACATGCCTTGGGCAGACTGGCTGTATGCTGCACCTGCATGAGCAGTATCACGTAGACTCTACCAGATCTTGAATCATTTCATATCTAAGGAAGGTGGTTCAGAAGAAATTGCCCTGTGGTATTCATAGGCATGTTGCCCTAGCAAGCAAGTGGAACAAAAAAACCCTCCTGACTCTCCAGTACCTGGGGCTAATTTCTCTCCTACGTAAAGAGTTTGCTCAAACTGGAATAATAACTTTTCAATGTTACCATTTGCCTCCATAGTTCTCAGTTAGAATGGCAATCATTCTCTCCACAGATCCCAAGATGGCCCGGTGAATGATAACTGGTCTCGTCTTGTCATTGCCATCATGGCTGTAAAGAGACACTTCTGTAAGGTTTTTTTCCTTGATGCAATCTTATGCCTGTAAGTGTCACTGAAGTTAGATTACACAGAAATTAAAATCACCAGCCTCGTGCTTACTTGACAAAGGTGAGGTTAAATCTGACTGGCAACTGAAAGTCAAGCTGAATTGTAGCACATTGATGGTAGCGGCCAATGGCATCCTTAATCTGAATGTCAATCTGAAAAACAAAAAGACATGAACTTTTACCAAAGTTAAGAGACAAGCATTCCCTTCTGAAAGCAAATTCATTGTTTTAAGATGGAAGGTTTCACTCAGATGAAATGCAGGGGAACTATATGTAGTCTTAAACAGCATAGTTTTACTTCAGCCTTCATTAGGTTTTAAGTGATTCGCAGGTTCTGATGCAAAAACTGTTAGAGCTAAAACAGGGTGAGTAACTGGAGAGATAATACATCGGGGGGAACTACACTTAATGTCTCAGACTATAATTTGTGAGTTTCAGTCTGGGCCTTTCATGGGCCTTTTCACAGAGTGAATACAACAGAACATAAATGCAGAGCTGAACATGCCTCCCCACAAATGAGATTTCTTCAGCCTCAAACTGGCAAACTTAACACTTCTTTATTATAGAGTATTTGAACCTCATGTTACGAGTTCAGGGCATGAACAGGAGACAATAACCTGTTAAACAGTCCACTTACCAGCAGGAACTCATAATAATCAGTAACTCTTGTTTTGACCTACGAGTCAAGCCTGTTCTTTCTTTTGCATCTAACACTTAAATCCTGAGTATACTTATGATTCAACTTAGACAGAGAAGACTTTTTGAAAACAGTAGTCTTCTAGTGTCCTGACCTTACTTATTTATCACATTGCTCACTTACTCATCATTTTACCAGTATATGCCAGGCTATATGTTGAGGCTGTATGTCTTATTTTAATTTACATATTAACCAAATAGATCAGTGTTTCAACAACTCAAGATCTAAATGTCTTTCAATTCTGCATCCAGAATTCAGTTTATCAGAATTCAGCTAGTCACCAAAGAGCTTCTAATAAAAAAAATTTTTACAACCTAATTTAATTTCAAATCCAGACTATGAGGAGCAAATGTAAGGTTAATTAATGTTAACAAAGGTTCCTGTGTATTTGTCTTCTTTCAATCAAATGAGGAAATTACTAAATCTTAGCTGCTATAACACGTTTTACCTACAAGACAAACAGAAACTGATTCAATTAGCATACAGAGAAATCAGAGCCAGCTTACTAGATGAGAACACAAACACAAATGTAGTGTAGGCATATTAAGGAAAGATTTAAAACTAATTTTGTAATGCTCTGTGTCCTTATGTGCAAAGATATTAATTAAATTTCTAAAAAGCCCTACTTAATCTGTCCAAACTGAGGAGACTGTTCTTAAGAAACCCAACAACTTCACATAATCAATGCATGGGGATTTTTAAACTACCAAAACCCCCCAGTAACTCAATGCAGCTTCAAAACTGTGCAGTTAAAGGAATAAATTTTTTTTTTAACCAGTAAGTTTACTTTTGATTTTCCCTTGACTTAGGATTCATTTATTGCTGAAAGGATTATTTCTAATGCAGAAGTTGCTCTGCTAAAACAGATCTTACAGTGCCACCTTGTGTTTATGTCACCCACCAAACTGGTCAGCTGTTTAAGCAGCAGATGAATAGTTTATTCATGTTTAACTAAATAGATGAGTGTTAAATCAGTTAAAACTATGTGAAAACCAGGATCACGGATGATTATTTTTCTCTCAACTATGTTAGAGTTTATGTATGTGGAAAACCAGAAAATTTCAGTCAGCATCTTAAAATGCGATAACAAAAAAAATCCCTTCTTCCTCATCCCAAGCCTTTTACCTTATCCAAACAGAATTAAAAGACAAATCCAGCTAGCGGTTAGCAACACACTAACCTTAGGTCCATAGAAGGCTCCATCACCAGGGTTTAACTCCCACTTCTCACCAAAGATATTGAGGCTGTTTTCGAGTTGCTGGAGGTAGAGGACACATAGGCTCAGTGTTTCTTTTCATGTTACAGTATCAGGTCAGACTGCTACTACCAATAGGTGACACCACTAAATTCTCACTACTTCTCAGTTACTGCTGAAACACATTTATTTTCTGAAAAAGGGAAGTTTGGAAAAGCACCAGCTAAAAATAATATTCAAATTCAAAGACACAAAATTAATGCCCTCATTTTGGAAGAGGCCAAACAAGCATTAGCTAAGATGCAAGAACTTTTTATACTAGATTCAAGGTTTCTAGTTAATGTTGAGATGACATCTGCCCTGGTACACCAAATGTCTACTCCTGCCCTATCTTCTCCCCAGCACTGCACCTGCATGGGCCAACCCCATCCCTTTCAGCCTCACTTCTGGGAGATGGCTTTAAGTCTTATTACAGGGGCTGCCAGAATTGATTCTCTTCCTTCTTTCTAATTATCAAAAAAGACAAGGAGAGTTAATTTGATTCTGACATGGAGACTGCCTCTATACTGAGAGCAAACTATTTATAGCAGCCAGACTGAACTGAAGGCAGTTATCGAAGTTATATTGCTCATGCCCAGCTTCACTGTACCTACCAGAAGGCAGTACGTTCTTAGAGAAGATGCAGCCTTACGTTCACTGAAAAGTTTGTAAAACTACCGTTTTACCTTTTCAGCTTGATTCCACACTTCAATATCTCCCAGGTACTTTTCAGGACGAGTGGAGAGATTCAGTTTAAACGAAAATCCAAAGACATCATACACGGTACGCAAGAACTGCAGACAGCTCTTTATCTCCTCTTCAATCTTGACAATAATAGAAATAATGTCTCAAATACGGAAATTTCAGTTAACCTGATTTTAATACCCAATTTCATTCAGCAGCAGCCCCTACCTGCTCCATAGCACAGAAGATGTGAGCATCGTCCTGCTGGAACCGGCGCACTCGGGTGAGTCCTGTGAGAGCTCCCGACAGCTCATTGCGATGCAGGACACCAAAATCCGCCAACCGCAACGGCAGCTCGCGCCACGACCTCGGGCGATGGTCAAACATAAGGCTGAAGGAAAAGTTTATTACTTGAAGCTCATTGAGAAGCAAAATTCTGCAAAGAACAGCCAAGGAGAAGCAGCCAGTGATGAAGCACATGCCCATGAGGCCATTGGTGTAATCTAGACAGAGCCATCAGTCTTATCTAGTTCTGTCAGGAAAACAATCTCCTTTTATAGCTGGTAGGCTTTCCCTTCCTCACAGAGAGGAGATAAAACAACTCCTAAAACTAAGCATTAAAAGATGAATGCCTGAACTGCCACAAAACTGACAATGCCCCAGTAATGATGGGGTAAAATTATGGTAAAATGACATGACATTTCTCAGTGTCTCAAGTGAAGAGAGCATGTAGACAGCAAGACATATAATTACATCATTCCTGAGAGAATGAATAACTGAAGGTAGCCATCTTTACAATTACACAGGTAAAGGAAGCAAAGTGGGTTTGTTTTTTTTTTTTAATCAGCACGATCTCTGGTAAACTGAATTTGCTATGTATTTACCAGTGTCCTGGACAGTTCATAGGCTTCAGAGCAAAGACTTCTTTCTCCACTTCAAAGGAAAACATGTTGTCACTGTAATGCTGCCAGTGTCCTGAAGTCATCCACAGTTTGCTGTTGAAAACATTTGGAGTGACAACCTCCTGGAATCCATGTTTTCGATACTCACTCTAGAATAGACACAGTACATAAAATTAGTAATAAAGAAAGCAAAAGTAATCACAGACTTCAATCTGCAGCCATAAAAATATAAAAATGCTGCCATACGAAGTCCCATGACTTAGGAAGGGAAGGGGGAAAGGAAGACAAAACTTCAAGTTGGGCATGCCAGGATACATCCCTTCCACCACCCTTCCTCCAAACAATTTCTCTGTAGTAAGCAAGAAGAACAAGTTTCCTCCCTGCAAGCTATGCAGCAGTCTCTAATTACTCAATGACCCTTGATATATTACATTGCAGCCCAAATATACAATAATAACGCAGACTTTAAATATTACAGCAGGAAGATGGGGGTTTTTTTTCTACATATACTTTCAAAACAAACAGGTCTACAAGACCGAATTAAGTAAGTTTATTAAAACAAATCAATATGCATCAATGGAACAGCAGTAGTGTGAGCTTAGCTCTACTATTAGATGTCAAAGAATTCCTATTACAAAGCACCTTTACCACAGCTTTAACTGCAGGTATAAAACATAACTTTGCAGAGACTGGGACAAGACCAATTCAAAGAAACCAGGCTTCTTTACTTCCATGGCTTACACAACTAAAAGGTAACTTGAAGTGAAGGGCTATTAATATTGTTAAATGTAGCATGCTGTTACGCATTTTTTTTAAATTATGCAATTTCTTCTACAAAATTTCCAAAAGATATTACTTACCCGTATGAACTCAATTAATGTGTTATAAATGTAAGCTCCTTTTGGCAAGAAAAAACAGCTACCAGGGCTGAGCTCATGGAAGAAAAACAGTTCTTGGTCCTGCAGGAAAATAATACTTGAAAAACTTAGTATTTGCACCCTACCTTTCTGACTTAACATTCACAAATTCACAAATGAATTGCTACTGACTGGGCATCGCTAATCAAGAGTTTCAAAGAGAAAAACATTGGAAAAAAGCAATATCCAATACATCAGACACATTTCACTAGTATTTTTATGGCTGTCAGCAGTTACAGGGAAGGCAATTGTTCGGTTTCCTGTTTCACTCATTACTGATGCTCCAAAACTTTACACATAACTCCCAACTGTGCCCCCACAGCTCCCTCTGCACATTGACAAGTAAATGTTTAGTTCTGCTTCTGCAGCTCTCTAATTATCTGCACCTGAACTGAATGTGTGACCTACAGCTGGTTAATGTTGTTACAAACTATGCACACACCTGATGTCTGCATATGTGGAATTCTTCAGTATTTTGTCATGATGTACTAGCAGCAAACATTTTAACCCTATTCAGATCTATCAGTTATCTGACAGGGCTTTCCATCTAAAAAAACAAACCCAAAAACCAGCCAACCAAAAAGCATAGCTATATATTGCAAATTCTGAAATCACACAGAAGGAAAGAACTGTGTGAACAGGCTGCAGCAAACTCTCTAGGAATGAGCATTGCCCAAGGACTGGAGCATTCATGGGTTGCAGACTGAAGTGTTTATATTCTGTTCTGATCGACGTGTGGAATAAGGATGTCATTGTGTTTAAAATATAAAAAAGTTATTTATTTTAGGACTTGGATGCTCCAGAGAAAAGTAGGTGACTTCACAACTCACTGAAAATAAAATATAACTCACATCTTAGTTGTGGCAGCAAGTACAGGCTGTCTTCAAGATGTTTTCAATTAAGGGGTTATAGCCACACAATACTTTTGAAATACAGTACTAGAAAAGCTGTCTCACCCGCCCAATTTTTCTGTGATCTCTGCTTTTAGCCTCCTCCTGGAATTTCTCCCACTCCTTCAGCATTTTTGTATCTGGGAATGAAATTCCGTAGATCCGCTGGAGGGATTCCATATCGGCCTTGCCTTCCCAATAGGTAGAAGAATTCTGCATGCAAAAAAGAAATAAAACATTGAAGAAAGGGAGAAGCCTCCACATTTTACTACCACTGCCTGCTATAAAAAGGCATGCAATTATTAATAAATCATTAATTTGGAACAACTAAGGCATAAGGAGAATTTTAATGTGAAATTCAGTGCAGTGATTAGAAAAATCCTTAAAGGTAAATACAGTAAGTAGAAATGGTTTCAGACTCTTGTCTTTTTTAAAAGCCTATCTGCTTTGTAGCTGTCCAACTGTTCCAACTGTTTATTCATAAATAGCTATAATCATCAGCTGAGCAAAAACTATGAACTCTAATTAACATAGTTCAGCCAAACCTTAAGCCAAACTCACACTCCTGTGCTGGAAGTGCAGGCCCTGGACACCTAGTTGGGCTTCACACCATGTGAACATCATTCTAGCACACAACGCTTTCACAATTTGTAACACTGAGTTTTTGGCCAGGTTACCCATTTCACAGTACACTCCTGCCTAAGCCCAAAGACAGCAACACATCTGAAGTGTTGCAGTGAAAACATTTGTCTAAGGCAGTTCCAGCACTTACCTTATGAATTTTTATGGTCTTTATCTTGCCAGTATGTCTGACATGAGGCCCTCTGCATAAGTCTATCAGGGGACCACACCTAAGAAAAGGAAAGCATTTATTTGGTATATTTAATCCTAGAACCATAAATCCAGTAATATTATGATCCATGCATAATTACCTGTATACTGTAGTAGTCGGGGTATTGACCTTCTCATTCAGGATGCGACACTTGAATTTATTATACTGAGAAGAAAAGCAGCACACATACTTGTTAATTCCTTGTTAAGAAAGAAAAGTGGCCAACAATTTAAATTATTTGCAAACCTGATGCTATGTTGTATCAAAAAAGGCCTGTAAAAGAGACAGACAGGAGGACAGACCAGGAGTGGAGCAAGCTGCCCAGAGAGCAGGCTGTGCAATCTCTGTCCTTGGAGGTTTTGAAGGCCCAACTGGACAAGCCCCAACAAACCTGGTCTGACTTCAGTGTTGATCCCATGTCCTGTGCATGGGACTGGGACTGGAGACCTACAGAGGCACCTTCCAACCTGAATGATGCTATGATTCTCCTGATGTCCTAACAGTGAAAGCTCACTAATGTCTATCTCAGGAATGCCAAAAATTATTTGCAGATAGATACTAAAGAGAAAGGGTCAGCTTTTAGTGTTGCTTGGACTTTTTTAGAAGTCCTCATTCTAAAAAATGTTTTACAAAGCTTTCTGAATGCAGCACAACATATGCAGTTACAGTATCACCACAGACAAGATAATACAATGTAACTGCACACATACTATATTGCAAGTTTATATTTCTGGGAAGTAAATAAAGAATGTGGCTTCACAGAATTTAGTTAGCTCACTCACAGGAAGAAAGAAAATCAGAACGCATATTTCCAAGAACCTAAGAATTACTTCCTTTTTTTTTTTTGTTAAATATCACAAATGAGCTTCTAAGAACATATCACCTTGAAAAGTTAATTTGATATACTTTCTTCTACCACTAATAAAACATGCACTGAAGTTACAAATACTTAAAAGACTAATTGCACAAGCCTAGAAGCAACCTTCTGAAACAGCCTACCTTAAACATTTCAAGCAGTGTTTCCTTCTTAACTTCCAGTCTTTCAAAGGCTTGTTTTTCCTTCATTATCTTTTTGCATAATGTTTCCAAAGCAGAGAAGTCATTGCTTGATACACCCCTAAAATAAATACACACAGAGAAGTGAGTAGTTTTTGCTTCCATCTGCAATTGGTAATCCAGGAGCAATGCACTAACTTGCAGTTGGGACACCCTGCAAAAAACAAAGCCATCTGCAGCAGTACATATGACTTTTTTCTAGTAACAAGCACACAGCAGAAATTTTGCTGTGACTGCCACCCCCAGCACCTAAAAAAACAAAATTACAAAACCTACCCTTCCTCAAGAAACATGTCATAATAAAATCCATTTTCTATTGGTGGGCCATAGCACAAACAGCCACCATAGATTCGTTCCATAGCTTCACCCATTATGTGAGCACTTGAGTGCCAGTAGACCTGACAGAAGTAAAAGAAGAAGGGATCAGTCTGAATACACACAATGCATTTCCTATTGTTTTATTTAAAACCTTTTCTGAAACACTTGCTTTGATTGAAATCATAAACTGGGAACTGTCATTCAGCCAATATGAAAACCCTAGGTTTGAGTGCAAGACTTCTGTGATGAGTTTGACTGATAGCTTCTTGTAACCACTGACTTTTTTCTAAAGACAGTATTCACAAATTTACTGGCTGTCCACATTTATCTGATTGAGCAGCCAAAATAAAAAAGTAGATAGTATGGCATACACAAATTGCATACACAAAGAAAAAGAGCAGCCTACTCAATCCTTTTATGATTCTACATAGAAAGTACTTTTGTACTCAGTTTTGTTCCCAAAACCAGTACTGAAGATATCAGTTCAAAAGACCTACTCTACATTAACATGAAATACAAAGTTTTAACAAGAACTACAGCAACTGCAAGCAGACCTGGCTACAAGTAGACAGCAGAATGTACATTATCTGTGGTACCACAACCCCTCAGCTAAGGAACTATGAAGAAATGCGGATTTACCTAAACCACAAACCTGTTCTCTTAATCTTCTTAACACGGTAAATATTCAAATAACTGCAAGAGGCTGAGTTAAATGTAAACCTAAAAGGAAAAATGTTTTGGTAGAAGATACTCACTGCTTGAGCCTCTTCATCTTCAAACTTAAGCAGCTCCAAGGAACAATCCTCCTCCAAAGGACGGTCTAGATCCCAAACCACCTTGTTCACTTTAGCAATAACCGTGTTGTCAGCTAACCCCTGACTACAGAACAAATACAGAAATACAATTATAAGTAAGTATCTTGTATTCTGAAATCAGCAAGCAGAAGTTCTCCAAATTTGCCCTCCAGTTTGAGTAAGAATTCAGGAGTGCTCAGAAGGGATATAGGGTCATAAATAAATTCCAAATAAATGAGCAGTTTAGCCAGTCCTGAACATTCATGAAAAATCCCACTTATATTTTAGGGATATGGAAAGAAAACTGTGCTATATACTTCACCTTCCTGCATATTTGACTTAGAGGCAGAAACCTCGAAGTACAAAGCTGACTTCACAATCCTACTGTGGCGTAAGACAGAACTTCTCTCTTATCAAATACTATTTTTGACACAGTAGCTTTACTGCTTGTATCCACAGGCAAAATACCCTTTTCTTGATCCCAAATCACAAAAGCAAAGAAGGTTCCAATTACATGGTACCTTATTATGCAGATGAAAAAAAAAAAAAAAAAAACAAAGAGGCATTTCACCTTTAGGAATCACCCAATCCTTGCAATTTAAGGGTGTTCAGTGTGTATCACTCAAAAATACTCCACAGCAGGTATGAGTAACCCGGAGATATGCAATGCTCTTTTTAATAGGTATCTCCCATGCAAATAAAAGTGAACAATACTCATACTGGTGACTTTCTCTGTAATCAATTGAAACATCACTCGGCAGTCATCCTCCTCAGGTCAGTGCAAACGGGTTTGCAGTGCTAACATTCCATCTGATAATTTATTAGCAAATCAGTTCTTAATGCAACAGCAGTACTTGCATGAAAAAATACGCTATTAGGATGTGTCTAAAACATCTCAGTTTTATTCTAATTTTAGAAACTTTATAAGCCAAAAGGAAATTGCATTCCAGAACTAAAACCCTACTAGTTACCTTCAGTTTATTGTATACAAGATGCTTTGAGAAGACTTGAGATAAACGACAAAAAAACTATATATTACCCATCCCCTTAAGCCCACCGTCTGAAAATGATTGCGTAGTATCACAGAATAGAAACATACCTAATTCCGCAAGCAATTTGATAAGGAGTAGTCTTCCAGGATTCAGCATCAACATGCTTGCCATCAGGTAATGTAACTTTGATGGGTTTACTGTCATTTGCAGCTCTTTCTGCAAGGAGTGCATCATGTTCAGCCTTAAGTTTATTGTACATCTCTAAACGCTCATTAATAAATGCAGGCCAGGGATTCAGCTGTATGTGATAAAGATAAACGCAAATGATTAATAGATTATTAATCTGATAGCACATCATGTCAAGAATGCCAACACAACAGACACACTTTTCATAAGCAGCTATGTGATGCTATCTATAGATGCTGTAACTAACAAATAATCACCATTATTTCAGGTTACATAGTATTAATTATGTCATAATATCATAAGGCTTCAGCTTAACAAAATCTGTACCATTGTACACCTGTTCAATAAACCACGTTACCAAACCACTACATCATTAAACACCTGTTTAATAAACTACACGAGGACAAAAATAATGTAGAAGTTCAACGTAAAAAGTTTTTTTTTCTTAATAGGTCGAAAAACTGAGGGAACACTCTAGTCTGAGCCACCCAGACAGGAACTGACTCTAGTTTAAACACGTGTAATGACGTCAGGACTATCCGCCTGGGCACAGCCAACGCTGCACAGCCTTGCACGTGGCTCAGGACTGCTGCCGACTAGCAGCTGGCCCTCCGTGGAGTCAGAGGGCCACGAGGGGCCACCACGAAGACGAAATAAGACAAGAGCACCTCACGCAGGCTTTCTTCACCTCCGAGATCTGCTGCCTGCCTCCGGCTGCAAAGGGGCATAGGGAAAAGCATCACCTAGCCCAGCTATGGGAATCTGAGCTGTTCTTCTATTACACCAGTGCAACTTAGTGTAAAACAGAACAGTGGCACTTCATGGCTAAGTGTGGGAGGTGTAACTGTAATGCCTGATAAAATACTTCAGAAGGACAAACTGCAGCAAAGCCAGCAGCGCACAGGGCAGCAACGAGGACTCCGCATCCTCCCACCCCCGCGGCCGAGGGGCTGCTCACCTCCGACCGCCCTCCATCGCCAGCCGCTTCCTTCATCTTCTTCTTCCCGCAGTCTGCTTTCTTCTCTTGCCCAGCGTCCACCTGCGGAGGGCGAGCACTGTTTCGTCATGCCCCGGCAGTCGCTCATACTTTAACTCCCCCCTGCCCCAAATACCGCGGAAAAGACCCGACATCCTCGTCCCGCAAAGCCCTAGCCCAGCTCCCCGCTCCTTTTCCTTGGGGCTAATCCCACCGCCCTCCGGAACTGGGGAAATCCTCGGGAAGAGGCCCAGCTCCCTCTGCCGCCCGCCCCCGGCCTCCTGCCAGCGCTGCCCCCGCCGCGGAGCCGTGCCGCGGGGCCCACCTGGCTGTCAGCGCCCGCCATGGCCGCGCGGAGCCGCCC